>JAQFYC010000477.1:0-55341 GCA_034694165.1 Tomocerus mixtus
TTTATAAGGATATTTATTACAATTGTGCAACATTGCACTCACTCGGGCGGGCTGTATATAGTGGCTTGGCAGTTTTGATTTTTGCCATAGAATTTATAACCTAAACATTTCTATCTACTATTTATAAGGATATTTTTCGTAGTTATGCAGCAATACACTCACTCGGGCGGGCTGTATACAGTGGCTTGGCAGTTTTTAATTTATAACACACTCACACTAGTGCATCCACAAAAATTGTGCTACTACGTACAAATATTGTCTTACCACGAAATTTCCAAAGACCAACAAAGTATTATTCTTTAGACTGCATTCTAATGCTTTATAGTATCCAAAAGCCTCTTTCTTGCTCGATGCCCATTATGTAACTTTAGGTGTTTCTTATGACTTTGTATCTTACCAGATCCTAGACTACAGTCAAAATATATTTACATACATACATAAGGATAAGGATCTATAGGTAATTATAATGATTATGACGCTAACTAACTTTGTCGAAACTATTGTAAAGTGCATATAAATTCCCTTCTACTCAAGCTGGCAATGACAATAGCTTGGTTGGGCCTCGCGTGTGCTGACTTGACTTGACTGAGCTCAAAGGAACTGCTATAACATAACTACACTTTATCATGTATGCAATGCAACATAGAAATGCATTATGTGCATGCATTCATCATTATTATTATGAATATGAATAGTGCAAACGCATAGATTTCCATGCTCTAATGAGTAGGTGCATTGTATCTGTATTGTATTGTATTAGCTACTATATAATACTATTGTTAATTCACCACACCATAACATAGTAGAGTCTCGTGAGTGAATTTAGTTGATGTGATGTGATGTGGCTTGGTTTGGCTTTCCCTGGGCTAGCATGAGCCTGCCTGCCTATAATCGGTTCCAGGACGTTAACTGGAGGCACACAGCTCGCATTTGTTTCACCCGGGTGGTTACGGCTAGTTTGACTGCAGTTTGACACTCCAATTCAAATCAAAACTGTCCTTTTATGTCTGTGTTAATATGCTAACAAAATGTAGAAGCTTTTAGATAACAGAGTATATCCATAACCTATGTAAAACTACTGATACAAGCGGATACAATATATTTTGTAGTCAATCTGAAATTCAAAGATTAAGTGCTGATAGGACAACTCTACCTTCAAATGGAATTGACAAGTCTAAAACTATTATTTTGATGCTTTTTATTCCATTTTTCCATAATGTAAGCATACCTATATACGTAATTGTTAAATTAGTATACGCAAACATTCAATAATAGATAGTAGCTAGCAGGTATCAACACTGTGGTTTGCTTTGCAAGTTGCCACTTAAGTGTTTTCCATTGCATGGATATTCCCCTATTTTAGCATTTGCTGGAAAGTTACACTTTTGTGTCTTATTGTAAGTATGCTTGGAATTTCGCCATATTAGCTTGGAGTTTCTCCGAATGACAGTGGAAAAAAGCTTGGTATAGCGTGGATAATATAACCATATGTTACAGCTAGTGTTTGTTTTTGTTTTCTATGAACGACAAAGAGAATAGCAAGGAAGCAGAGCATGGAAACTAGATAAATATGCATACTTATCTTCTTGTAGTAACGAATTATAATTGTCCTGCAGTAGTTAGGTTATAGATATACAGTAGCAGCATAGCTGATCAAACAAAAACGGGAGTTATAAACTTACAGATATATCTTTACTATGTGAATTTGGTTAGACATCTATAATTTACTCCATACATAGAAACGCGAGGTAGAATAAGTACATTACGCTCTTTGGAAGAGCAGCTGCGGATTAAATATAATATTCCTTTGTTTATAATCATTAGTACAAATATCAAATATATCACACAACCAACCTTAAGGCTCCTATGGATATGTATCTGCTTGAAAGTACATATAACGTTATGCATATTTTATGTGCATAAAATGTAATCGTAGAGACAGAGACCAGGAAGTGTGGAAGTACATATAACAACGGTATGCAAAAAGAAGACCAACTAAAGCCACACTAAACAATTCAACTCTAATACTTACTGCTAAATATGTTATGCCGTCCTTTAGGTTTTAGCCGGAGGTTCTTTCAAGCGAAAATGTCACAGTGTGTAACTATTTACACAAGTTGGTCCTGCTTTTGGTTTTTGTTAGCCCCTACAGTTATTTTGTGTATCTAAGCACAAGTACATAGGCTAATGCCAAAGTACATGCCTATACCTATGCTAAGCCTTATTATTTTTTTACTCTATAAAGTTACTAAATATGAAATCATCTTCTATTAATAATGAGAATAAATATTTACAATTTGAATTATATTCCCTATTATTACAAAGTGCTTTCTCAACCGTAAGGATATTGTTGCACAGTGCTAGGAGGACCTTTTACTCCACTTGGCAATCGGATAAAGTTGCATTTTGTGTTGCATAATATTACTATTACAGTACAGATATTACAATATCCATTCTATAGACGCATTAAAACTGTATTAAAATAATAGATGAACAATACCCTAATATAATAGGCCAGGACACAAAGTAATAAGCTAGCACACTATTTTGATAGGCAATAGATCAGTTAAGATAACAGGAAAGAAATGGCAGTGGGAAACATAAATGAAAGTAAAGCATCGCAAACCACAGATGGACCGGTTCTCCAATTGAATGCCTTTGACTTTGAACTGAACAGATAGATAGGAAACATAACTGTGCTAGTGCTACTGTGAGATGAGAATATGAGACTAAAGTGAAGATGAACCAGTCTATCCGGAATGAAAATCACCAAGAGATTACTCCGGATATAATGATCATAATCGTAAAAGTTGCATACCTATTACTGTGTTATTATCCTTGAGGACTTATATAGAGTAAACGGACAAGCCGACAATGAAGTTTGGATGTTTACTCTATTTTAGTGTTTAGGGCACCGCTGTGTACTGTAAATATTAAATATATTGCGTCTCGTTTACTTGTGAAGTTGAACTGTATTATGTGCTTAAGCATCTACAAATATTTTAGTTCCATAACCTGTACAAACTTAGAAACAGGTTCATAAAGTCAAAATTTTCCAAAGTTGATATAATACTAAGTACTATACTAAAATATTACATATTTACCTAAAGAGTAAAATTAAAATTAACCCACAACAGGGCAGGGGAGTATTTATCCCTTCAAACTACAAATTTGTACACAGTGATATATTTCCATAAGCATGCTTTGTAGATTGACATTATAAACCATGTAAGAATATAATTTACTGAATCCATGACGAATGCTTTGGGTTTCTCTTGACTGGCGAAAATTGTATGTATTTCTACTGATTTGATCTTTATCTTTAATTCCCTGTGTTTTCAATGCAAAATATTGTGTTTGACTGTATACTTAATTCGGGAGCGGATAGATAGAATATGAAAGATAAAGAGAATAGCCAATGAAGCAAATCCCTAAAGAATTGTAATCGAAAGTCCTTTGATGTATAATATGAAAGTACGCCCAAACTGTTTACTTGGACTGCAACGCAACCGTATCGAGGTTGCATAAATTCTGAAATATGTATACTTAGCTAACATCATAAAATTAAAATGGACATGTGCTGATCATATCTGCATGATCTACTAGTATACGATAAACAATAATTATGCTTTATTTAACAAACGCATTGAAAGTTTAAGATTTTAACATTTTAAATATGTAGATAAACATGGCAGATTTCTGGATTTTTAACACAATAACTTTTTCTGACCACGGGAAGATTCGGGAAGGCGAAAGGTGCTAAGTATACATTTGTTTTTCCCAATGATACAGCTCCGTTTAATTTCAGCTCATCTTGTATAATCCTCGTATAATTATTTCCGGTATAGCTCAAAACAATCACGAAGAAAATATCCAAGCCATGCTCATTTCATTTACCTAATGTAAATGCATTCTTGTATTATACTACAGATGCATAAGCACTTGTACATTATTTCGTTTCCATAATATTCTTTCTTAGTAATAGATGAAGCTTCCTGTAATCTTTGAAAGGTATGTATAATTTATTCATAAGGTTATTACTTGCAGCACCTAAATATACATGCAGTTAATAACAGACCCTTTTAGAATGTGTAGTACCAGTACCTTGGCTGAACATTGAAATTTTCTTTTATATTATGGAATACCCGCTTTTACATACGCAAAGTAAAGAAAAGAGGATTACGAAACCAGGGAACCTATTCAGGTTTAGCTCTTTAGCTCCTAGTATGTACGTTTATGATTTTACAGTGACTTTATCCCATATATGTACTTGAATAGATTTGAATAGGGGAAAAGGTTAACATTTCGTATTGAGTAACACTTTTTGCGAAATGTGCAGCATATCATATAAGGCTGGGATTGTTATGCATGAGATTGAAAGTAATGGATGTAGACAAGTGAACTGATCGTGAACTGAACTGGAGTAATCATTTCGCATTTGTATTTGCGGAATTGAATCTTTGTCCTCTTTCGCTTGCGAATTGCACATACTTACAACCTACTATCTAAATATATGTACATATAAAGATATATATTCCGGTGATCGCAAAACTGTTGGTATTAACATATACAAATGGGTATCGTGTCGTGTGTATTAGTATCCCTACCGCGAGCAGAATGTAAACGGAGATTTTCAATGATGTAAAATAAATCTACGATCACAAATCATCCGGTCTAATGTAAATGTAACATTTCAGTTCAGCTGTACCCGTAACCTGCTAACCTCGTAACTGAAGCAATAGCAATAGCAATGCAAAATCTAAGGCAATGTACCTTCACATTTTGCCAATACATATACATTACTAAATAGCATTTTGGAATAAATGGGATTTTGGCAAAGCTAAAGTTAGTAATGTACAAATACTGTATGTAAGGCAATGGCTTATTATGGCATGTGGATATATGTATAATGTGGATAGAAATTGTTAGTATCTAAATAAATGTTCTATAACAACTGAGCAATACTACAGAACACTATAAATAATGTTGCTTCTGAGAAATGTAGGTAATCGTGGTAATGATGATGATGATGGCTGCCTTTGCTTTGCTTTTCTGTTGCGTAATGTATATGAATGTACATTCTAATGTAATCTAATGTTGAATGTATACTTGCCTTTACTTTATATTATTTAGGAACGCTTGTCTAGCAGTATTTACTACAAATTCTTACTTTGCTTATAGATAGCACAATTCAGGAGATACACATTCTTACTACGCCTTGTTGTGCAAATAGTTTATTTATACCGCGTGTAGCCATATTAGCCTATAGTAATATTTACAATATATTTATGTAAAGGGTACCACATCATCTTTGGGCTTTGGTACCATTTGCGGTGTAAAAGATTGCTAATTCTATTGTATTCTTGCCGTTGTTTATCTAATAAACGATGAAATATTTATTCCTAATGATAGAAATGCAATTATTCACTGTTAGACACCTCAGTGGGGTGTGGTCTCCTTCAAAAGATACAGAAGTAAGAAAAGTGGGAGTTTTATATTACACAAAGTACCTTTAATAATTTATCTTTGAGTGAGTACGTAAAATTCGAATAATCTGCCATACTTTATTTAAAATTGGAAATATGAACGCATTTATTCCTCCATTCTAAAATTCCACAAGTTTCACTGTGTTCCAAATGTACACATTGTTTTCGAAACTTTTTTTGACTTTAATTACTTCAAATTATTCATTTTTTAGAGCTTTTTCCTTATAAAAAGAATGTTCCTAAATTTGTTGAAAACCTTTTGCTAGAAAGGCTATACTCAGTTTTGTGGTAATAATGTGAGCCTCTGACCTATAGGATTCTATGTGCTATATGTAGTAAGAATTACTAATAGGTACATAAAGTAATAATACATTCTACTTTTCTATATAAAGGATCATGTAAAAGGAAGAAAGGGAATACACAACGACCTTACTGTACAGAATAAGTAAAAGAGTCATTGAATTTTTTCCGTCTTTCTGCATTACATTGCCTTTTCTTTAGCGAATGGAATGCTGGCAATGTGGAATGAACATAAGTGGCTAATGCGTTGTCAGAGCTAGGGTTCCAATAGAACATCTTCATCTTTAAGTAGGCACTTAAGTTTAAGCAGTGAAGATGCGAACTTGACTTGACTTGACTGCTCTTCAAATGAATGTAGCATCAGCATCCTAGTTTCCTATAATATTACTTTAGTTAACAGACTCTTCTATATAAATTACCTATTTATCCAAAGAATGTATCAATATTGACCAAAACTCTTCACTCTGCAAAAAACCCAAAGATACATAGTCAGTCAGCGAGGAGTTGCTTCTTTATACTTACATAGATACATCACTATAAATCTTGCAATTTTTTAGACTTGCGTTGACAGCGCTTGGCTAGTCAACTTTTTAACGTTCATTTCAGTTGTTAAGTGTAATATATTCACTTTGCTAGTGCAAATAACTAATATGTTGAATGTTCGAAGGATATGGTTGACAGAAATCGATATACTTAAAAGTAACTAAAATTAGTTACAAGGCTTTTGGGAGTAAGAGTAACAGTATTTATATGAACACCCATATACATTTTGGTAGTTGAAACTTGTTACACGATTCACAAATTTAGTTTGTGTGCGCACATAAGTATAGGGCAAATATTGCGTACAAATATTAGACACCTCAATTTTGGCAAATACATATATTTGAAATTGAATTCTATGTTGACTTTTGTAGGTGCATTTAAATACATACAAGTGCTGACTGTGTACTTATTAGTGTATTCTTAGAATATTCACTTACACATTGACAAATTATAAGTTAGAGCTGCGTTTTGTATATAAATATATATGTATTATATTTTCTCTGTGCCCAGTATAGAGTAAATATTATGTTAAAGACTTTTAGCAATAGCACACATACATATTTGTTACTCGTTCTGCACTGTAAAGTTTCATTCATGATTTATCAAATGGACAATCGTAAGAAACGTCACCGGAAATTCAATTATTGAAAACCAATATGTTAATACTTAATTGTGAATGCATGTTTCTTAATACCTGGATTGGACAGGGGCGTCAGTGTTTGCAATGTGTATCCTTTTTAAGCAATTTATTCAGCAAAGCAAAGCAAAGATGGTAATTTCTAGGCTAACCTGTATCATCTCTATAAAATTAGATTCCAAGATTTGTACAAGGATATTTATACCGTATTTTTAGTTATATGACCAAGTCTGCAGATTTTAAAAGTACAAATCTGAAGACATTTAAAGGTAAACACCTTTAGTTGATCTAATATGTAATATGATTTCAAAGTCTCCAGAGTCCGTAATATGTGTTTTTTATCCTATGTTTTCTGTAACTAAAAATGTATAAATGTTCCTACCTGCGTTTACATAGTACGTGCATTACAGGAGCATTTAAAGTAGTACTATACCTATGCACAGGTTAGGGCAGGATAGTTAACATTTAATTTAACCTGTAAATAATTTAGGTCTCTTTTTTGTCTCATAATATAGGAAATGAAAGAATACCTTAGTTATACCATATATACTTGTTAAGCTAACTGTAGGGTAGTAGTATCTGTAGAAGTGCTCTGCTTTGCGGCATCATGTTCTTTACATCTAAGTAAGCTCAAAATTAATTCCTGAGGGAACATCTGGTTTGAGTTGCAAATGATGCTGTAATTAAAACAGATGTAGTGAAGATGAGAAGGGAGACATACTGTTTGAGATATGAGAGAGACGGAACGAATGAGAATACTATTAGTTACTTAACTAATACATATAATGTGTGCTCTACTACCTAGTATCTACAATCTACATTACATTAGATATATCTTTCTTTCTAACTAAACCAAAACTAAACTAACAGAAAGCAAGCAAATGGATATATTCAATTCGATTCAGTTCAACGTTGAACCTTACTTAATGTACCGGTGTGGCATGCCATGCCATGCCATGCTATAAGTACCTACGGCTTATAATAACACAAGACACACAAAGAGTGGGATCATAACTAACCAAACACAACAACACAAATATATTACCTACAACGACTACGACAGAATGCTTCCTCTAACTCTAGCTCTACTTTCTAAATAGAGTTTGAATTTAGAAACACTAATACTAATGCCCTGCCTTCCCTGCAGTACTGTTCTGTAAATACATTTTACTTCCTTATCAAATTCAGTAGTAAGGATCCATGAGAAGTTATTATATTATATAATGTCCTTCTTCTTAGAAGCATACGCAACACAAACAAAGGTACCTTATTACCATTTATGTCTAGATTGAATTGAATTGAACAGAGGAACGTTTTGCATTATAATACAATTCAATACAATACACCGAGTTATCAACACAATGCAAAATGCAATGCAAATGTAACATGACACAAGCCACCTTTTGTTTTCTTATCGGAACACGCTAATGCATTTATAATAGCTGGGTAAGTAGTAAATAGCTAAGCTATTTATGTATATAGCTCGAGGTAGAGGTACATTACACGAGAATGAGACTGCGATTACATTGTGTGCATAGAAATCAATACAAAATTTTGCATAATGTGTCATGTCAAACATAACGTATTGCGAAATGGATCGCAAATGTATTATGTAGAAATACAAATCTTGATATGCAGGACAGCATAACATTTATTTGCAACTGTTCTTCATTTTTACATTCAAATCCATATGTATAGGTGCGTTTAGGTCCAATAGTCTCTGCTAAACTTATCTACGTAAATAAATTAGGATTAACACTTTTACACATCTATTAAACATTAGGATAAATTATTCTATTTTAATATCAATTGATGTAATGGTGTGCAATTTAAAAGACACCTTACCTAAGGCAAAATACTTAAAGCAGAGATCCATTACCTAATATAAGTTTGAGCAAATGTAATTAAAAGCCCAAACCACTTTATTTTATTAATTGTAAGTTATCAATGCACCTATAGGGTACATGTAGTGAATACTTAGTAAAAATACTTCTACTTGCTTCCTAGTCATCATCTGACACAAAGATAAAATAATCTTTTGTGCAAATTCGAAGAATATAATTAGCTAAGTATAATTAATTGCATACAAGTATAGGAATTAAATGTTGAATTTGATTGTTAGTGTAACCAAATGCTGAAATTAATATTATTGTACATAGTAGATAAGTAATTATAAGCATCTAAATCCAAATTACACAATAATGTAATAACTCTGTAATAACGTGGTTCTTGTCATTCATGTACATTAATTGTAACTCTGACTATTCTATATAATCAAGAATACAATTAGGTTTCATAATTTACACGTAATGTACATATTATGTACTAAATAGTTACGCCAAACTTTTATTCCAGTAAAATCAGTAACATAACACATAACACTGGTACCTAAAGCATAAATATATGCATTGTAAGTAGGAAATACAGTATATTAATTAGCTGTTTCTATACAACATTATTGACCATTGTTTGATTTCTAGATCAATGTTTTCAAATTAAATTAAAACCAGGATTAGCAAAATCTTTCAGTTGTAATGAGACATAAATTTCGGGCCACACAATGCAGTTACTTATATAGATCTATGTAATAGAAGAATCCTAAAATGTGAAACGTAACAAGTTAAACATGAAATAAATGTACGCAAGTAAGAAGTGAGTAAATGGAAGGAAGTTAAACCAAGTCAAGGCAAGCCAAGCCAGGGAGTAAAGTAAGGTAATAATGCGAGGGAGCAAAACAGGAAAAGCACAACACAGGACGATAAAACCATTTCATGCATATGCATCCAAAAGGCCAATATTCGCATTCTAAATGAAAGATTGCCCTATTAATTATCCCCACCCATTGATTCGCATCTTGCATACTTATGTTTTGTAATTCATATAACTTACTATATGGTAAATACTATGTAGAATGGTTAATGTGAAATAACAGATAGTAAATAGTTGCTCCCTTTATTGCTCACACTCTTTATTAACGTAAATACATTGCCTCCACTCGTTAGTTAGCTAATGCATAAGTACTATTACGCGTAGTACTAATGTCCACCATATAGATAGATAAATCTACATAATAATTTCTTCTTACTGATACTTACGCAGTTTCGTTACGTATTTACGAACCTGCCTGCGTAGGCTACGCAGTATGCAAAATACAGATACACTAAATGATTTCTCTACACTCTACAAACTAGGTACATGTGAAAACCTAAAGGACGCAAGAGTTCAGTTGCCTTTGCCGTTTACGTTGGATAAAATAAACTACCTACGAGTATATATTAACGAGAAGTAACACAAAGCATACAAGATATACAATATCTTTTACATAACATAACAGTTCTAAATTTTAAACTAACTATGTAGCTACTTACTTATACTTTGCGTTGGTACTTTTAGATCTCAACTTTACAGTGCTAGCCTGCTGGACAAATATTATATCATTCTATAAATCTCTTGGATAATATAAGTTTCAGCAATAATTTATTTGTCCATGTCCAAGCAAACTGAATCTCTCTCCACCATACCAGTCCAGATACATTAGCTGTTTCATTGCATTAGGAAGATTAGCTATTGCCATTTGAACTATATAGTATACACTGAAATTGAATTCCTTTGCTCTACAAATTAACTCTTATGCAAATTATGTAGGTTAATTGATCATTTCATGTGTACTTTAGGAAAGTTAAAGTTAAGGACATTGACAGATTGCCACATATTTGCAGGGAATTTTGAAACACATGATAAAACGCTTATAAAGAAGTTAAAAAACATAACCCAAGTTTTATTAAACTTTAGCACTTTTATTGCCGTTATCATTAATTTTGAAGTAAGTAAAATTACTCTAAAAAGACATTAGGTAAATATAGATAAAGAGAGCGTATTACAATTTCAATGATATTTAAAAGGATAACTTAAATTATATAAGGTTTAAAATAGACTAGCAAAATCTCAATCACTGTGTTTATGATACGGACTTTAAATTAATTATCAATAACAAATTGCAATTTGCATAATATAAATAAAAAAGACAATTTGATGTTTGCTGAAAATAATCTGCATATTATAATCTGCAATACAAGAAATAATTCAGTAAAAATTTACATGCCAGTGTCGTACAAGAATTTTTTTTAAATTACTCAAGGCTATGGAAAATTTTACGTTGAACGTAATTAGTTAAATATATGAGCCGGCGATTCCGAGGGTTTAGTTATGGTGACAATAATTTAATATTATGAGTTACATTCCTTGCCATTTCCTTCCTTTACAATTTTCAGAAGTCAGCGTGTAGGCTACTTATAAAATTTGTATCTATTTCATAAAGAGGTTTATACATATAATGTAACATTGAAGATGCGTCTTCTGTCCTTATACATATAAAATCCCCGGAAGGCTTCACTTTATGTTTCAGTTCGCTTTGGTTTAGTTTGGTTAGACTCTATTTGGTTAATTTGTGTTTGCCAAGCCAAGACAGAGAAAAGCAAACTCTGCCAAAGTAGATATTTGTGAGTTATGTTAGAAAACTATAGGATTTCTTCATTCTTACATTAGTAATTGGAATATTCAACGGTATGCTTTCGGTAGACTTGTGAGAATATAATTTTAGACATACGTAAAGTATAGTAAGGACATTAGAATTCTACTAAATGAGAGAAGGGTAACCTAAACGAGTAAATGAGTAAAGTAGAGCTATGAAAAGCCATATATCTTATTAGGCTTACCTAGTAAAGCAAAGTTCATTTCATGCTCGCCAATTAAATGTAAACAATTAACGAGGCGGCAGACGGCAATCTGTCTTTCAAGCCCATTTGTGTTTCACTTTAAGTTTATCTGTCTATCTCTCTCTTCCTTGAATATACTGCTGCATCCGTACTACTTTTGCTATACATCCATTTACTACTTACTTCTTTACTCCATATAATAAGTAAATATATCACTATTTCAGTATTAAGCTTACAATTAGTTAGGTAGAATATTTATACACACATCATGGTACATATTTCTTATGCTTAAATATAAGTATCTCACTATAATTCACAATCAGCTATTGCCATTTAAAATTTAAGTAGCATTTGCTTTCGTGGGCATAATATTTCTATACTCTATACTTTATTGACATCTTTAGTTTCATACATACATTATAGCATTATTTAATGCTATCTTTAGTTACTAAAATTTCATATTCATTAAAATATAGTTATAGATTCAGTAACATGCTATAGAAAGTTTTAGGTATAAACCCGGTCTGTATTCATTGCGCATTTTCTTGAAGACAGAGACATTACCTTTTCTTAATTTATATTGTTATACGTTTCTATCTGCACGTTTATGCTCGAAAAGTTCAACCTCACATCACATTCACATCGAAAGCAATAAAAACGAGGATAGAGACAGTGGAGCTCTCAAGATTGATGACTTTGTTCATTTCTCCCCTTAAGAACAACAGGAGCAAAAAATTCGGTAGTTTATTTTCTAGTAGGTAGGTATATTTCACTATTACGAAAACTACTCCTGTAGCAAGTAAGTCTCTAATGTAAGTAAACTAAAGTAAACTACATTAAGTGTGTGGTATTCTTTTGCTACGTACTACATGGATATGTGGCAGATCAATTGGATATCACATGAAAGAGTGTAATAAGCCCTTTAAATTAATGTGTTGTGATTGTCCAACACTACATAGATACCTAATATAGTTTCAATGAAATTAAATGGATAAAGGTTTTCAGAATTAAAAAGCAGCATCCAAAGATTCCAATTGGAAATGAAAATATTTGGGAATTATCCAAGCAATTTCCAGATTTGTTATGAAAATGAAAACCATTTTGGAAAAATTTGTTGTGTGTTAAAAGGAGATCGATTTGATCACGTAGAGGGACTGTACAGGGATTACGCAGGATTACTACTACGGATTCACTGCAGACTCCTCAACATACTTACATTATGTTTTAGAAAATATTTAATTTGTGGTTTACAAAATTACTTTGAAAATTAAAATAATTTGGACTTATACTTATTGGGTAAACTTTTACTCAAATTCAAATGCAATAGTGTGTGAAAATTTTAAATCTCACAGTCACAATCAGTAAAGGTAATAATTTTCCTGCAACATATTTCATTATATTATGCAATAGGTTAAGTATTAAGTAGGTACCATAACAAAACCAAGCCAAGCCACCTATGAACTCTTTACTATTACACTTATCCTTAAAACATCCATTATAATGTGTATTACAAATGTGTGGAGGGATAGTTACTTAATTTTAAGGTTTTCTAGTAGATTTGTGTTGTTGTCTTTATGTGTATTGGATTTGGTTAAGCTTTAATGTTAATGCTTAAGTAGTGGGTACGTAAAGTAAGCTAGCTTGTATTTATCTTTTGCTCTGACATGCAATATTAGTGCCCACTTCGATTAGACACGTACGTATTGCCATATACGATTACAAATTACAATGTTTGCTCTTCGTAAATAAAAATCCAGTACAATACGATGCAATATGTATGTTTATGTTGTGTTGTGTTCAGGAAATCAGATAATGACTTGTTCTACCGTCCAGAGTCGAGTTCTATGGTTTGGTAAATGGTATTAGTTACAACTTATATGTAGTAGCCAAGTACTTACAACTTACGCTAATGTTTTTCATTTAGTTCAGTTTTGAAGGGGATGTTTTCTTACATTCTCGTCTCACTACTCACTTTACTTCCACATTGCACACATCAGTATCATTTTCTCAAATTTGACGTTCTCTTTTACTGTACTATATGTTATGTACATGTAGTAACTTCATCATTTACTTGTGCATGTAGAGAAGGAAGATTAACACATTGTACTCTATTGAAACATTCTATACAAATTCTGATGTAACTTTTTGTATGATGACCACCCAAGTTTTTAGTTTATTTTTCAGTAGTTTTTTGGTGATATGTCTTCTCTTTTCAACTCTTTTGCTCTCTTCATCCGACTCAATTTCACATTACATCCTTATTCTTTGTCTTCGATGATTATGGTACATTATGTAACGTGAGTAATTACTAAATAAGAGAAAATAAAGCATTAGGTAGAGTAGATATGGCTAACGTTTGAATCCTATTTGGCCGAACGTGTTTTTAATGTAAATAAACGCTTGCTAAACTAATTCTAAAATGATTAACTTGATTGGTCTCACGTTAAAGAATGTTATCGGAAAGTAAACATTTATGTTATCTGAACAGTTAGGCAAGCTTTAAAAGATAACACTTTTTGTTTATGCAATGTTGAACGTCTGTACAGTCATTTATATTGAGTTAATTATGAATTATCTTATGAAAAAAATGAGTAACTACCCTACAAAAGAAAATGTCTTTATGTGAGTGACTAAACTCCATTAGTGTCTTATGCGACATAAATATATGATGACATATTTTTATTTCCTTGAAGGAATGACTAAATTGTCGAGATTCAGCTTGCTTTACACTAAGTGATGAATAAATTGCGTTAGTATTGTCCATACTTATGCGCATCATTAACAAAATAATTTACTGAGCTTTACAGATCCATGCAATCACCATTTTTCTTTGGGTGTAAAAATAAACTGTTTTGCGAAGGTATTACAAGTTACAATCTACAGGTAACTATAATGTTGAATTATTATTATGATCGTGAATAAAAATCATTTGGAACTGGAAACTTAATATTACGTTGTTTAAATCAAAAGATGAAATAAATGTTCATGAAGAATAATTCTTGTTGTCGATATGAATAAATTGTGTACCATTAAGTAGGAAAACGGTAATTATGTGTTCTGCCAACTATATTTACTGGAATTCCCTTAGTCTGATATGATGGAGGAAGTATTAGAAGTAATTGTAAGTAGGAAAAGAACCAACTATGGGCATATTCACAAATATATCGATAGCACACTTAGTATAAAATTATCAGCAAAATTGGCTCAGGATAGTGAAACATACTTTCAAAGTATTTCTCAATAAAAGGTAGTATCTTTCAAAGCTACAGTCTCTTATTTCTTTTAATATAATGGAACTTTAGCATCCAAGTTTTATAATGCAAGATGCAAGACTTATCACGATTAAGTATTGAATAACATATTGTTACGTAAGTTAATGTCATAATACTACTTAAAATAGGTTGTTAATAAGTCGTTTTTAACAAAGGCGATATCAGGCTGCAGGTGTGTGGGAATTTCTGCTCCCTTTAGTTAGATTAGGGGAGTTATAATCCCTCGGAGATACGGTTGTTAAACTGACGGAGACGAATATACAAAACTCTATTAAAGCACTACAGGTAAGCAAATGCACTAATCATTCGAGAAATTATATAGTAGACTTCTTTTATAGGGATTCTACTAAAGATGGCAAAAGGTATTCAATGAGCTTAAGGATATTGTATTAAGTTGGTATTTATGCTAGCTATGGATAACTCAATGTATTTATTTTATAAATGTGTAACTTTATGACTATCCTGCTCTAATTACTTGATAAATTAACATCTACTAATGATTACAAGTACTCTGTTCTTTAAATCTAAATTTCATACTAATTGTAGTATACTTGTACAAATAAATGCTATTTGCAATTAACAGGTACTAATTATAGGCTGTTGAATAATTACGTTCAATTTTATAGAATTCAAACTTTTACCTTACTACCTATTAACTTATTTACAATATTTGGAATTATTATATTAAGCCTATTTATGATCAGATTAATGATGGTTAAGCTGTTGACATTCTTAGTAGTTTGTTTTAAAAAGTTAACGATTCTCAAATTGGATAACAATAGCATAACTGTCACCTCATCACAATTAGACTTAGGGCACGTGCTTATTGCTCTTTGAAATCATGGCTACTAATAACGTGATATAAAGATCTGCCACCCTATTTCATATCATAACTCATTTCACTCGTTTATACAGAAACTAGTTTTTTTTTCGTGAATCTTCAAAATAAATATCATAACAGATTCTTCTATAGATCTCATCATACTAACGCTTACGTATACATTACACTACGATGCTATATACTATCTTGCAATATACATAAATTCTTTAAGCTTACGTTTGATGATATATTGCTCTGTTGTCAAAAGCTATGGAACCTGCATGCAAACGGATTACAGACAGCATATAGAATAAATTGTGTCTTCCAATCTTAATTATACTTTGTAATAGAAGGTAAGTAGTATGTAATGCAGTAAATTGAAAACTATGAACTACCTGCACAGTACAGAGTACAGGTAGCCAAGGAAGTGAACAACCAGTGATCAACATCAACATCAACTAACAATAAAAGAAGCAAATGCAATTTAGCGAAACAAAGCTTAAGAAAATAGAAGAGATTAGTTTCCAGGCTCCTATGTAATATAAGGAGAAGGGAAGGTAATGGATAGTTAGTTTTCTGTGCAGGTATAATGAATAACTATATAGAACGTTACCTACATGCATAGTATTATGAAGTTAAAGGAGAAGTTATTATATAAGTCTTATTAGTCCAAGTACACGAGTAAAGGTATGGAGAAGGTATGTATAATGAAATGTAATGTAATGTAGTAAAGCGATTAGATGGAGAATTAGGAAAAGACTGGGCCCTCCCATCGAGTCACAAAAGAGCTCTTCTCCATATGTAAATCACGACCCTAATTGTTTCACAGTATGAGAGCAAATGCCTTGTCTCTAGAGACCTCAGTCTCAAAAGATCTAAGCAAGTCACCACGCTGTTACGAACAATTCCTCCAATTATACACTTGCTAGTTGTCTTTTTCTTATCTACAGTTTAGTCTTTAGTGTAAGATACTCTACAGTATAACTTCTTAGTTTACGTATATTTATCTTTTATATTGTACCATTTAAATGAATTTACATAGATACATATATAAATGCATTAGGTAAGTTACTAAATGTATTTACAAATGCTACACTATTACTTCTGCATATTATAGTTAGATAGGTAACTTATATAGTCTTGGTTCTTGCTAACTCCACTTATAAGATCCGTTTTAAGAATATGAGGCAAGAATGAATCCTTTACAAAATGACTGAATATCAAATCATAAAATTTACATCAATATATCGGAGCTTAATGAAAGTCTTCCGAAATATAGTTAGTTGTACAAATATGTGTCGTAGATATAAATTGTCATCAGACTCAGGTATCCTCGTGTTTAGTTTAATGATTAATTCAAAATGCCACTCTATACAGTGTCTGCTTCTAAAGGAAATGAAATTTTAACGATACATCCTAGGTAAATTGGAATTTAAGTTTTTACTTCCAATGTTTTCTTTAAAAATCCAAGCATGCAAGAGTTGGATGGAATTCCTTTTTACCTACGACATATACTGTATATAAGGACTGGTACTGACACTATATTACCTTACATATTTCTATTACCTATTTATTTATCTTTAGAGATGTAAGCAAACTTTTCCCAATTACTTTCATAACACCAAGTTGTATGGACTGGACTGATTGTGAGTAGACCTACTGTGAAGGTATGTATATTAGATGATATTTAACATTTTTCTATGTCATAGTCTGCTTACAACTTAAACTGTAGTGTAGTACATTGTATTGCATAGAATCGGTTTAAGTAGTAAATACACCAGGGCAACTTATTTTTATCTTGATCTCCCATCTTTCATTTTCCTTTTCACCCGATTCAATTCGTCTAATTTCTTTTCTTACAGATCATTCGGTTCATACTTCATACTTTCTTCCTAAGCTATAAGCTTTCATGTCTGCATGGCTCTTATTCTTGATTTACTACTTCTGCATAACTTAAGCTTTAAGTAAGTAGAGTGTATAATATAATAAAGTGTAAGTTATGTAACTTGTAAGTATGTCTGCGTGTAGCATAACAACATAACAGCTGCATAGAACGGAATTTTCAATTGATCAATGATAATCTCTTTTGCTTACTCACTACTCACCTCCTTCACTTCATCATTTGTTAAATCAGCTCAGCATAGCATTATGTACAGCCAGCAACAGCATCTCGGCTTCATTTCAAGTTCATCTCTACTTTGACATTGACGTGCAATAATAATAAGTCAAGGGAAATCAAATCAATCGATTATTTCACTTCATCCGACTGGCTTATTAAATATTTTCCGGCTAATCACTTATGAAATGATGTGATGTGGATGCGATGGGTTAGATGCTAGATTATTTCACGAGCTATTAATATAGTACTACAAACTTATATCCAACAATATTTGAAACGTTTATATTTTATATACTTGCTATAGTAACTTTAGGTGACTTATAGGAAAATTGTGTGGTCTATACCTAAGTATACTTAGGTAGTGTGGAAAATTGAGTAATTTTTCCATTATTCCCTTTCTTAGATTTTTCGGATTGATTCAAAGTAAAGTAAGTGAGGTTCACCTAGTACGTTTACTAGTGTGTGACAAGGAAAACGTCAAATACACAACATGGTGTCTTTCTGACTTCCCCGACGAAGTAAAAGCTATTTTCTATAATTAAAGTGGAGTACATACATTTACAAAGCCCAACCCTCACAAGTATAAGTAAATACCTACAGTTCTGATTATGGAGCAACGTATTCTTGGTCAAAAATAGTTACTACCTAATGGATTTGGATGGTCTGGTCATATTTATCTATTTTTCAGCCTAAACCAATGAACCATCATTTCTATTACATATTTTATAGTATATTTTATCATCATTATTGCAGTTTGCAAGCAAAAACGACTTTAATTCTTATAAACTATTTAAAAAATTATTTAAATTAATCTCACAAGTAGATTACGTTTTCTTTTCCCATAATTAGCATTACAAATGTTAAAAATTAGAAAAGTAGAGCAACTGAAAAGAATTTGTAGTCTGCTGTAGTGTTAGTAAGAAGTATTAATTTTAATTTGTCTACTTACATAGAATGGAGAACACTATTGAGAAACGTATAGTACTTCCGCATAAGACTAAATTATATCTCCTAGTGATATATATATGTATTTCATAATTATTTTAGTATTTAGTATAAAGTATTTGTAAAATGAATTCCTCCCTTTGACTTCGACTTGCCTCCGCTTGTCAAGAGTAGGAGAGAATTGGGCTGACAATGAGAAGAGAACATAACATAACAGCGTGCCATGCATGCCAGGCTAGCCATGCCCATGGCTTTAGTCTCTGGATGGATGCCGCAACAGTAGGAAACAGCGGCAGCTTGTCTTGATGAGTTGAGAACGGGATCTTTGACAGAGATTGATGTGATTCTTATGGGTTTTCCTCCTAAACAGATATTGACTCGTCTATGTTGAGTTGAGTTGAGTATGTAATGCGAGTTTATCAAGAATATCTATTCCTCTCGTCACATCACATCCATTCCATGTGTTCCTGATAATTCTCTTTCCTACATCTCTTCACTCACTCACTCAACTCCTTTCTCTTACACATTTTGATCACATTTTAACCTTAAAATGTTAAATTGATAGCTTTTACAGCTAATAATACACATTCAGCGAGTAGCATACTTATACTTACATGTAGACGTAGTAATAATAATATTATCGTGTAGCAGAAAGAGGTACCTACTTATTTTGCTGCATTGTTGTACAAAGATATTTACATCCCATAATACATGTTACTGTTACTAACTACTGTAAACATACCAAACTGAACCACTGCAACATAGTACATGTCTCTTTATAAAAATGATATACTTATGATATGTTAAGGACCCTTGTGTGCGAAAATCGCTTTACTCCCATATACTGATAACAAGTCAAGTGAACTCACTGTAGATTATTACGCATTGTTAAACAAGTCATACCGATAAAATAAAATATGTTATTCTACCTTATAGAATGTAGTATCACTCATATATAGTACTTATACCCAGTATCCTTGATAGGATGTAGTATCGTAGATACTTATTTTTAACTATTTACAACATGTCATATCACAATATAGGTAATCTATTGATACAACTACTTAAAATCCAAGTAAGAAATTTTGTATATTGGTAAATATATGAATGAAATCAATAAATAGGTAACTTCTCCTTTAGCAGCTTTTAAGTGTCGAAATATGCAGATAAAGTGTATATTGAGAAAGTAATTTATGATAAAACAAGAATTTTGAGTTTGTGGTTGCATTTATTAAGAAAATATAGGGACAGAGTAATAGCAATGGTCTGCAAAGTAAATGGAGTGCAGAAAATTTCTCATTATTACCATTGTTAGTTAAAACGGTTAAAACATGTAAAAAATACGTATGAGAAGTATGTATGTTCTTGACGAGTTATACATTATGTATTGAAATATATGGGAAATGAGTAAATGTTAGAAATAGAATTGTACATATATAAAAGAATAAAATGGGAAGGAAGGGAGAGAGAAAATGTGGTGGGACGTAATAATGTGCTGTGATATAATGTGATACATAAAAAAGCCATGCTCCGGTCAATCCTATTCTATGTAGTGTATTGTATGTAATAGTGTGTATATACGTATAATAGATTCTCTATAGAGGTACAGTGTGTAGTTTAGTGTACCATAGTTGAAGTCATCGTGATCGTAACGTAACAGTGGCTCTTCCACTCAGTTCAGTAGTTCTCAGAGTGAGTGTGAGCAAAAAGTCATAAAAGAGGTTTGAGGGACACGGAAAGGACATTATGTGCACATAATGGGAAGTCCTCTGGGCAATTATTGTGATATTTTGACTTTCCTCTTGTGGAAAATCTGACACACACATATTATAGAGAGAAGGAGACAAAAACGCTGACGGTCACACAACACAGACACAGACTAGAGCCGAACCGGACTCGGTGTCAAGCCAGGCAAAACCAGAAGCAAGCCAACCATGCACCGTACTTAGTCCTAAGTCCTAATACTACATTTCCACTTACTTATACCTAAATACTTCCAAACTACCACTATGAATGGCTCTTACTTACTTTATCCTGAAATATCGTGCAATGCTAATATAATCGTTACCTTTAACTACGTGATGCAGTGGAAGAATTATAGTTCAAAGTGCCTAATAAGTAAGACTGACTCACTTTTAGCAATTTTATACTTAGTTTATGCTGAATAAGACTTTTAGACACATTGTACATGGAAGATATCTATTTTATACAGTTTAAAGCAGTTTTAGTAGAAATTTTTACAACATTAATCACAAACGCTCTATTTTCTTCCTTATGATAAATATATACCTACATAAGTAATAAAATTATTAATGTTTTTATATTTCCCTAAGAATCCTAACCAATCAGATTTATTACCTATCAAATGAAACATATTGAGTACCTGGTAAGATTGATAATCTTAATCGTAATAAATGTCTTCCCTGTCCCGCTTGTCAAATCATATCAAATCACAACTCGGTATGCATTCCCATACAAAGAAATAACAATTGAGATTGAGATTATGAGGAGCTGAAGGCTAAATTCTAAAATAGAATACAGTTTAAGATAGAATTTGCTCTGTCTGGCCTCTTCGAAAAATATATCTACTCAAGGCATTGATTATTGAATAGGACAGGACGGATTGAATTAGCCCAACCGAGCTACAAGTTATATCGTCTCTTCCATAAATGGACATACTAAATACAGTTTGTAGATGCAGATTAGATCTCAAAATTCTTATTCAGAAAAATATAAGAATGCATTATTGTAAATAGATGTGCATGCGTGTGTGTATTCTTGCTGCCATAATTGTTGTACCATTTATTAGTATAAGAGCACACGCCACAGTCATTACATTTTTAGCATCTTTAGGATTTAGAATATTTTAGCAAGAGAAAAAAATCTTAACCTACTAAAATTATGTAAAGAGAATGTTTGTATTATGCATGTACTCTAATTCTATTGGTATTTAGTTAAAAGGATTAAGCATCTAAATGACAAGTTTACGTTATCTACAAATACACAGGAATTGCTAAAGAAATTTTCTTTTCTTATCCAACTATAGGTTCAGTAGTTCAGAATAGTAGAATACACATTTCCTAGTATGCCTATAAAAGAGAAACTACTGTCAAAAAAGCCGACCGGAACAAATCAGTTTTACTCTTCAATTCGGCTGCTTCCTTTATGTTATTTTTTTAAAGTAGATAAGGTATGCACCAACATAAATACATTTTCTAAAGTATTTATACTTCCTATATGTACTAGTAAGTATTACATTACAAACGCTAGTGTATCATATGGAAGCATTAGATCTTTATGGCAAAATCGGCAGCATCTGTTTCAATTTCTTGTGTGTCTGTCTGTCCATACAGTTCCTTAGGTGTACTTTATGCACTTTGTTTTGCCGGTTCTTCCCATTTTGTCTGTTTCTTTTGTTTTGTTGCCTGTTGTTGTCCCCTGTGAATGACTGACTTGACTTTGGGTTCCTTCTCTTCACTTGACTCAACTTGATTTCAGTTTGAAGTGAATTGAATGGGCTTCCTTGCCTTGGCTGGAGTGTATGTATGGGTATGCATCTATGTGTGAATGTATCTATTAGGGAGGAGGTGGAAAAGACGCCGAAAAAGAATGGAATCTTTGCAATCTCTTGTGTATGTGCGTTTCTGGGTGTGAAGAGAACAAGTAGTGATTGTAATAGAAGCCATATGTGGTTTTCACTTTTCAATCCAATTCCACACTTTCAATCTACTCTTTATTTGTATGCAATTGTATTAAGCAGTATATAACATGTATGTACGTACTTAAAAAATTCTAAACGTATCTGTATGCGGAATACATACATCTAAATACAATACTATAAGGGCATTAGATTATTAACTAGTTTAATACAGATATTCGTACAATTTTTATTGAATACTGAGTATTTATGGCTACTTAAGATACAACTATGCATAAGTGCTATATGAATCTACCATGTATATAGCATTGTGAGTTGTATAGGTAATTGCATTTTTACATACAATATCCGAAAATACTACGTATAACAATTAAATGAATGGATAATCTGTGAGGATAGTAGTTAAGTTAATATAATTAATTGTCTAAATAAACAATTAAAGTGCACTGAAATAAACATTTATTGTATTGCAGTTGTGAAATTTGTAATCCTAGAAATGTGGAACTATTTATGACTGTGGGAGGTGACCTAACCAATTAACTAATAAATGTATTCAGTATCAGTGTGATAAATAGGACATCATTGCATTGTACTTGCGTGTGACCAGGTAAATGTTAGGTAACAAATATATTGTAGCTTATTTGTATTAAATATATCCTAAGTAGATATTGTAAAAGTAAACTGCTAAGTAATGTTCCCATAAACACACCCAAGATGATTACGAGGGAAAGATGAGTGCTATTGTATGACATTATAAAAGTGCCAACAGACAAAAGTGTAGTAAAACTTTTAGTAAAGATAGAAAAGCAATAATGTATTTATCACCTAAAGTCATAGTCATAACATTATGGTGCGTTTCTTATAGGTTAGGCTTAAGTTTAACTGTGTCACGTCAACTGAACTGACTTATATATATATAACTACACATTGTGTGTATAAGGGGGATAGGGATTCCTCAATAAATAAGTGTTATAATGCTTCTGTTACGTATAGCAA
The DNA here is from genome assembly GCA_034694165.1 of Tomocerus mixtus. Lineage (NCBI taxonomy): Eukaryota > Metazoa > Arthropoda > Collembola > Entomobryomorpha > Tomoceridae > Tomocerus > Tomocerus mixtus. The sequence continues at coordinate 23,492 of JAQFYC010000477.1, forward strand.
ATACATCTTGGATGATTTACGAATGGGTGAAACTACAACCTAGAGACAGTTGAGGATAATTTATAAAGTGACGAAGAGCAGTGTACAACAAGCCATTCAACGCCTTCATATTTCAGTCCGGCGAAAGACCCAAATTCTCCGTTAAATGGTCTTCACTCACGTCCCAGACTCCACAGGGCTGCAGAACAATACTTTGTTGTGGATTGGATTGTGTACCCATTCAGGATGAAATACAAAACAAAACAACCAATAAATTAAGTTTCAACTTTCAACAGATGAAAAGAAATAATAATTTCCTCCGTTAACTTTAAACTGAATTCCATTATTACACTAATCATGGAATTACGGGATTGTAAACGTTAGCTTATAGTAGGATAAAGGTATACAAAATATATTTATAAGTATAACAATAGCAAGTATACGTTAACAATGTAAATTAGTTTTATATCCATATAAACACAAGATATCTACCTAAACAAGTTAAATGTTAACTTTATAGGATAGGTATACAAAGTATATTTATAAGTATAGTATAACAATAACAAGCATGCGTTAACAGTGTAAATTAGTTTTGTATAAACACAAGATTTCTAAGCAAGTAAACAGGAATCTATAGTAATATAATTTCAAGGCAAGGAAAACAGAAATATATTAAAATCCACTAAATTACGTCACATAAACACATAAAGATAGATAATAAATGGATAGTTGTACTATTACGTAAAGGAAATAAATGCATTTTAACAATACTTTCTATTCTGAGGATTTTTCTCATCATCACCCACATTAAAGCATGGAAAGCAATACAAACGTCAGTTTTACAAGTGAAGTGAACCCAAGCTATGCTCAGCTATAGGCGAAAGGAAACCAAGTGTTCCTTACACCGACTCTGTGTAAAGTTTAGCATTTCGTATTTATGTGGGGGTGAGAAATGTCTCAGCAGGGCTACCATAAACGAAATTCTCATTCTCGTTTCCTCCACTACACTTCCATCTAATCTACTCTTCATACCATACCATACCATACCACATCACAATCATTCAAAATCTAAAGGAAACTAATGTGCATCAGTTTACTGTATACTTATATATATTATTTCCTAGCGTCTCCCAATCTATTTCTGTTTTAGACTATCGCTTTAGCTTTAGATTTGGCTTTAGCTTCGTTTGACTTCGTTTGGTTTGGTTTAGGATAATATTATTTGATTCGAAAGAGCGAGAGCAGAGCAGACAAGTCATCTCCGATCCTCTCTCTCTCTTTGAAAATCCTCCATAGCAGAATACAATGAGATCTCAAGGACCCCCTACCTTTTCTGAGTCATGGAGAGTTTAAAAGGGTCGAAACAATGCTCTCTTCTATAAACTTCACTTCCTTTGCATTCTAAACTACGTATACTAATATATTAGCTATATATAATGTATTTATGTATCTGTATTGCTAGATTTACAAAAGTCGAAGCTATTTTCCTATTCCTATCGAAGCGAGCGGCAGAGCGAATAATAATCATTACTTACTAAAGTTGGTAATACCATTTTACAATTTACTACCTATATCATTTACCATTAGATCAGCTCAGTTCACATTTCACATAATATCGTATCAGCTGATACGATACCAGATTCAGTCGGGGATTAACCTTTGTTTGCCACGGCATACCATGCCAAGCAATGAATGTAGGCAATCTACTACGTATTTACTGTACAACAGTATGCAATCATAATCATAAAACATAAGTTTCCTATTTATTATCTCCGCAGAGGTGGTTTGGCTTTTCATTTACATATAGACAATACAGAATACAGATTTTACTTAAGTAATACGTACCTGTATACATTTCATATAACTATTTAGGTAGTCAATATCACATTTAATATTAATAAGAGATAATAGAACAGCATGTTTACTACTGTAGTATCTGGACGTGATAATACAGTACATTTATTACTTAAGTAGGTACTATGTACTATTTACTTTACTATACAACGGTTTTAAATACCTAGTTAGCCCTTGATTTGACTTGAATTGGTTTTCAATCCTTTCTTCTTAATAATTATACCTACTATCACCATTTACTAGTTTCGATAACAATATCATGTCATGCAATGCCATGCCAGGCCAGGCCACCAACCTTTAAGCAAATGTTGAATTTGAATGCGATTTAAAAGTATTTACATTCACGCTGAGGAAGTTATGGATATCAAACCCCTGCTGGTAATTCGTATTATTATTAACTAGATCATTGGAATTTCTTTTCCCCTAATGAAAATTTCATACCGAATTATGTATAAACGTTCTGTAGAAAGGATAATACTGTTTTCGACAGATTACGCAGAAAATCACAACCAATTTAGAGCGGAACAGTTTTAGTATTGCAATATACACAATTTATACAAACAGGTAACTATTTATTACAATTTGAAATGGAAATGGATTTGTTAAGTAGGTTTTAGAGGTAGAAGTGAATAACCTTCATACGCGTAAAAGATTTTGCAATCTGTGGCAATTCTACAATAGAACCGTATGTCACTCAATCACTTAAAGTAAGTTACCTAGAAAATATCAATAGATCATTTCAGCATGTATTTGCAAATAATAATACAAGATCGGTGCGCTTTGTGTAATTGTAATCCTCCCGTGGCGTAGTGTGGCGCATTTCTATTAAGTACTAGGTACTATTATGTATAGTTGAAACCAGATCAGGCCAAGATGAAATAAAATAGAGATTCTATATAGAATTTTGTATGGCAGGTCTTTTTATTTGTTTATTTCAAAATGGGAACACCAATTACACAAAAAGAGTTTGCTTTACTCCTGTCCTCTTCTCCGCCTCATTCAATATAAAGAGAACAAAACACATGATAAGCAATTTTCGTGTAAATTTTCATTTTATACTTCATAGGTACTCTATGTAATTTAGTTAGGATTGTTTGTTACTGACAATCAGTCCTTTTTGTATTCATACTTGGAATCCAAACATGTAAGGATTCTTTTATTGATGATGTAAAATGTAAAAGCCAAGCCAAGCCAAGCCAAAGCAAGTCAAACGAAACCAAACCAAACCACAAGAGCTATAGTATAATAATACAAACTATACGAACGGAGCATTCAAAACACTACATGATCTCCCTTATTGTATAGTAGCAGAGAAGGCACTTACTATTTATACCGCAATACAATGGATAAGGTACCTACCTACCTACGAACTTAGGAACACGGACTAAAGTACAAGTCTGGATACAATAGTAAGCCACGCAAACTACAAATACACAAGCAAACACACGCCTCATCTTTTTTACTCCTTTTGACAAGATCACAATACAATAATACACAATAGATGCAATCCCAATGAAAATAATAGATATGTACATATGATATGTAACTCTAACTCCCAATGGACGGTTAAGGATACATGGCAGATTATAAGTAGGTAAGTCTGGTAGGTACTTATATCAAAGACTGCCGATTCAAAAGTCAATATTTATTAAAACAACATTAACTTTTCCAAGAGTTTGTTTGTATATAGTTTATTTAGAAATATCTACTTAGGTTATTTAGACTACATAAAAATACAACTTAGTTTACCCATCTAAAATAGAATGTATAATTTTGGTATTTACTCAAACAGGGAACTATTAAACCTGCAATTTACTTGACATTAAATATAATGTCTATGGACTAATAAATAGTACGACATTATATCTAACGAAACTTTCCAAACGTAAATACTACACATAAATATAAGTGTACCTTCATCCCCCATTACATTGCAATATGAATTGAAAAATATATTATACCCACTTCCATTAATAAGTACTTTATATGTAGTGTTACAACTACTATTTGATATTAAGTAGTTGTACAAAAGCTATTGAAACGTAAATACTTACGTTTCAATAGTTTTTGTACAAAAAGCTTTCTTCAATCGTGCAAAGTACTGTCTAACGATAAATCTAAGTAATAATATGCTTAATTTCGTATTAAAAGATTGTTTTTGGTTAGCTAAATCAAATTACAAACATTCATTTCGTAACAACATTCTACCACAAAACATTTACATGTAAACTATCCCCCCTTGAGTCATCCAGTCCAAATTCAATCACTTGAAAACAATATACTAATTTACGTATTACCTTTGTATTATTTACATTTATTTGTAATATTTTATATATCGATATCGGAACCACCACCAGTATTTAGATAACCTTAATCCTAATGCTAACAAAAATCAAAATAGATCACCTGACAAGAAAACTGTCAATGTTAAGGTAGGTCAGCCCATTTGACTTGACTTTTGGTTGCTAGATACAGCAACAGCAAGAACCTTCCTCTTCCTTTTTCACCACTGCTACTTACTTCTTCTATTTACCATTCTATCTTTTAACTAACCATCCTTTTCGGTGAAATCGGTAGAATCTAAAGCATAAACTAATGTAATGGAGGAAGAAAACCTGTCAACTGAATATCAAAATGACATGAGAAATGGTGACCCTAACAGTGCAGGTATAAAGTGGAGGTTAGAATCTAAGGGAATCCAAGCCACCTCAAGTCAACTAAATTTTCGTGTGTGAATTATGTACTATCTGTAGTTTTGAGGAAAAACAGACTAATGGAGAATAAACAGAGTGTTTACCTTTACCTCTGATCTGGTTCACTTGGCATAGCATGATTTGAGTATTTGGGAGCTAAATAAATAACAAAAACTAGGAGCTGAACTTATTTTCCCTTGTGGTTTAGTTTGCTTTATGTTGGGATTAGTCGATTATAGAATTAAGCCTACTACCTGCATAGAAGGAATGAGCTGTTGAGTAATTATAACAACAATGCAACAAATGAGAAATTCTAGAATGATAGAACAGGACACTTATTTACTTGGGCTGGGTCTTTTGTGCATTCTAGCATAACATAGGACATTCCTCATGATTTTGATGAGAGAGGAGTGAACAGAAGTAAGCAAAGTAAACATTGAGCAATTTAGCTACGTAGGTAGTCTTCAGTTTTAACTTGAGGAGAATGAGACATTTTTCAAATACCTAACTGTCTCTATCTCTAACTATCCTCCGAGTCTCCAAGTCTCAATTTTCTTGTCCACCACCTTAATACACAAAGGTGTACATATTTTTCAACCTAGGATTGTTGCAAGTGTCCTATATAAGCTTATAGTTTACAGGTTACTTATAAATGAACATTGAATGTTGAAAGCTTTCCATTCCGTCGATCAGAATCAATGTAATAAGTGAGGACACACATAAGAGTCATTCTCAAGAGAAAGTAAACACTTGTCTTAACTTAAGCTTAGCTTTACTTAGCACACCTTTTTGCCTCCCAATCTATAAATGCATATATTCTGTTACTTTGTATTTACTTTGCGATACAAACATTCTGAGATATCAAAATTATATTGTTATTGCATTTAGAGTGTAACAGTGTAAGTATAAATATATTGTCATACTATATAGGTAGACTATGACTTCTGTTTACCTTTCCTGCCTTATGTATTTTGGTGTGAAAGGAAATGTTGGCATATTTAACAAGGTAAACATGCAGATAAGTACACGATACATTTTGCCTCCTTTTAGCACTGAGGTGTAGTTGCTGTATTGTATAAATGATAGATAGATCTAAAAATATTGGAATCTTAAGTGTGCACTCCCTCCTACATAGGAATAAAGGACCTAAAGATATAAATACTACTACTACAGATAGGGACTTATTGTTTTCCAAAACCTGAGAGTTAAGTTAAGTAAGTGTTGCAGTACTAAAATTAACTAGCTCCATAAGATAAGAGAATAGTTTTATGAATATGAAGGCCAAAAAGGTTACGATAATGGCTGGCTGGACTCGTAAACAGTAAATAAATAAGTGTTAAGAACTGAGAAAGGGAGTACCATACAGATACATACACTATACTAAGATATACTTAACAACTTAACGTTTTGGTTTTCGTATCCATTATCCATGTACACACACATACGTATTTTATTTTCGTCTTGTTAGTTAAGTTATGCACCACAAAAATACCATAGCTGTCCGCACCTACTTTATTTTACGGCTAGTAGCTTAAGGAGTAAGTAAATGTAATGTATTTCAGTGCGTAAACATAACATAAGTAAAGCAACTAAAGTATATGAACCTCGACTATAATAACTATGCTACACTACCTAGTTAATTTTATGTCCCACAAACATTACCACAAAGTGCAGTAAGGAAAGTGCCTACATAAATACTTAGCAGATATAAGTACAAGATACCTTACCTTAGGATACATAACACAAGTGCTTAAATCTTCACTGTACTGTACCTAGTTATTTGGGTTCAAGGAGGATTATGATTATGATGTTTTGTTTCACGAGAGATTTGTTTTCCTTTTTTGGCTATTTTAAGAAACTGCATACTTATCTCTTGTCTCCACTTCTCTTCAGTCTTATACAATCCTAATCTTGTCATGTCAACTAGACCAAACTCAATTCTATTCTTCTGGAATTTTGAAGCGGAAAAATTCCTAAAATATTTTTCTCAATGTAAATCCTTTACATACTTCAAGAAGATTCTCTCCTTTCTAAATAAATAGTCATTTAAAGCAAGGAAACCTTTATACGCGTACAATATTATATGTATCATCACATATGTGTGAGTTTTCTACAACAGGACAAGCCTTAACTGGCAAAAGTGTCCACAAATTAGATTTTGTTTTCTTTCCCCCAATGAGAATTGCCAATTGGGTTATTCTAAAGTAATCTCTAGTGTTTTGGCTTCGCTTAGCCATCATATGCTCCCCAAAGGCTTTTCCCTAGCACACATAGTAGTACTACGTAGTAGTATTTATGAATTCATGTGCATTTATATTTGGGAGTAAGAATTTAAGTGTGGAGAAAAGTAGGAGCTACTTTTGTGTAAATGGTAAATATTTCCTTTTCCCCTTTCATAAAAATTCCTGACTCTATTCAATTCTCTCGTAAACTAAAGGCAAGCAAACGGGAGAGAACAATTCACGCTATTAACTACTTCTCGTACTCGTGTTGAATTGAATTGAGGGAAACATGCCCCATGCAATGCAAATGTGTTTATTACGTATGTAGTGTTAGTAGTTAGTATGGCAAGCCAAGCCAGGAAGGCAACTCTTCCCTTCGCATTGTGTATTTTGCTATAAAATATTTCTCAATAGCCAATTTTCCGAATTTAGGGGAAAGATACATTCAATAAGGAAATATAAAAGGCACTTATGTACCCATGGGTGAATTCTGAATTGGAATAAGGTGTATACGGACATCACATCACATCACACACACGCAGAGTAACCCTAACTGTCTAACTATTTATAAATACATAATACATCTGTTCTATCTCCGGACATTGCATTGCATTTCGCTTAAAATGTCCTACTGTTATTGTTCTTCCTCAAACTTTTACATTGCAACACAAAATATGCAATGCAAGGGTTATTTTTATTTTTTCCTATTGAATTGCACTGCATTACGTTGCATTTCATTCTCTTGTCTTGTCAATAGACGAAGAGACATGGCGTGGCACGTCATGTCAACCGAAGCGAAGACTATTGACTGCAAATAAAGCAAAGGCAGCTAAAAACTAAAAGTCAGTGTGAAGTAAAGAAGGTAATTGTCCAATAACTTACACACATTCATTCTCTCGATTTGTGTTATGGCCTAGTCTGGTTTTGTTTGATTATCTATAAGTGTGAAGGAGTACAATAGAGATGAAAATATGAAGCGCTTATATGTAATGCTCCGTTAATGTAACTTACTTAATATTATGCGATGCCAGGCCAGTCCAGGCAAAATGTCAATAGTCCTGTTAATGAACACAGGGGAGCGGAAACAAAATAAAATAAAGTGACAACCCGGTGTGAATAGCAATCAGCCTCTACTGTGCCTTACTCTTTGTGTTTATAAAGAATATAAGCAAACTCCCTGCATCATGCAACTTAACTTCCCTAGAATTCATCAATACTTGGATTTAGCTCTAGATTTGGGTTTTGTTCTAGTGCCTCCATTGGCTTTTATTTTTCTCGATTCTTTTGTGTCTTTAGCAGTAAAGATTCAATCTCATGCAGTAGGCAGTGATGTTACATTAGCTTAAAAGATAAACAGCAGACGAGTCTAGTCAGCTAAAATTTATTACTTTACATGAAAACCAAATTACCCAGAGTTGAAAAATGTTATGACAAACTATTGTGTACTTTTGTTGTTTCTTAGTATCAAAAATTGGTGACTTGTCCAATTTATACATAGAAAATGTGTAATATTCATAATATTAAACCACATTAGTTAGACCAGGGATGATTTTCTGTTTATTTGTGTTTTTTGCAAAGAAAGTAGAAGAACTGGGTTGCATAATTTCCTTATTAAGGTTTTCATGCGAAGACCCGGTCTAGCTTCTACTGAAATTGTGTGACAGGCAGGTTACGCTATAGATTACCTATACTATTTATGTATAAAAGGGTACTGTTATTCTGTCTGCATTTGTACGTACTATATTCAATTAACATAAGGAAAGGTGACATGTCACGTCTAAACTTTGAAACAGATTGTCTAAAGTTAAGGACACGCCATGCCATGCCACGCTACTGGAGTCCTGCTCACTTAATGCTCACAGTTAAACAAGACAACAGGAGAGAGGAGCAGAGAACAAATAAATGTGTGCCTTATGACAAAATAACTTTTGCCTTTACATTTAACTCCAATAACTATCAATGTATCAATACAGATAGATGAATGAATGGTTGACAATAAATATAGAGATATACAGAGATGAAGAGAAGACAAGACAGACGGACGACATCAGCCTGACATCCCCATTCATTTCCATCCCACTATCGACAACTTAAATCTTCATTTTTATATTTGTTAACTGAATTCATTCGACTGTAAATGTTCTGTGGTCGATTTGCTTCCTTTTGTTCAGACTTAATCTGTCACATGGAAAATTCATACTGGTAATTCTACAATACTTGCTCAATAATATACCTAACAAGTCAATGGATGGATGTGATGTACGTATTATTGTTACAATACATTCACAACAATAAAATATGGATAGTAAGTAATGTAAAGACCAATTGTCATTGTTCAAGTGGGCTGTTCGAGTTCGTTCTATTGCATACATTGTTGGTAATTGTTAAATATTCTTTCAAGTGGATTGAATTGAATTGTATTGTGGCCTATGCAGGGATGACATCATCTACAATAATATAAGTTGTCATAATCCAGTCCAGCTGCCATTATTGTCAATTTGTCTTTCTTTTAGAGATAATAAAGGAAAATCATGAAATTATCATATGAAATATCTTTATAGGCCATTTTAGTTTTCCTTCTCATTATAATGCATATACGTATACGCAGAGAAATAAAGTGTTGCAAAAGAGTTATATGTACATACGATGGTTACCATCGTTGCTTTGATTTTTATCATTTTTGGCTTTGCTATGAATTTTTCATGGTTCAAGCTAAATCAAACAAAGCGAAAGTTTCAACTACGAATGAATTTTTTAGCGAAGACAAGTAAAGGCTGGAAAGTTGGAATAATTATTCATTTTCCTGTATTATTTTCGGATTTAAAACTGCTAAATAAGAATATTGACAGCCAAAATCCAATTGAAACATTCATCTGAACTGGAAAGGTTGGATATTAAGATGTCGGGTGACGCAAATCCTCAGAAATCAGTGCTTGATGGAATCGAGCTGTTTGGGAAAAATATTAATTCGGTAATCAATTTATATAATATTTTATGGTAAAATTGACATATCTATCAAATTGATTGAACATCATTCCTGCTTCGGTTATTTTCATGATATTATAAATATTGATACAGATTGTAGGAAAAGATTCAGAGAATCTTGTTACCTCCCCCGTGTCCCTTGCCGTTTTTCTAGCTTTGATCAAAAATGGAGCACTTGGAGAAAGCGAGAAGGAACTGGAGACTGTTCTGAATGTACCGCATTCAAATGCGACTCTAAATGATGCTTTCCAGAAAATTTTGCTGCCCATCAGATCAACTGCTGTAGTTATTTATACCATCTAACATCAAAATAAATATTTAATTTAACATTTCCTGGAAAATTCGGTTATAAAATTATCAAATATTTCTAAAAACAGGGCGCCAACCATCCTCAATCCAGGCAGCTGAAAATGGCAACAAAAATCTATCACAATAATGAAATAGGCCTGGATATTAAGAGCGAGTTTGAAAAACTCTCAAAGGATGTGTATTATTCAGAAATTGAAGGTGTTAGCTTCAAAAATGCAGCCAAATCGGCAAAGGAAATTAATGACTGGGTCAGCGCTCAGACGAATTCAAAGATTACAAACATCATTTCCCCAGGTACAATTTTTGTCTCTTAGTAAATAATTGTAGCAAATATCTATATGATATTTTGATATTTATATGAGCTCTCATAATTTTTACTTCAGATTGAGATTAAATGTTTCACTTTACAGACGAAATATCCCAGGGAGAAGATATGGGCCTTATTCTGGTCAATGCTCTCTACTTCAAAGATGTGTGGATAAAAAAGTTTTCAAAGAGCAGCACTAAGGAGCAGCAGTTCTTCCTTACAGAGACAAAAACCAAACCAGTGCAAATGATGTACCAGAAGCACTATTTCAATTATGCATACTTAAAGGATCACAAAGTTGCAGTTTTAGAAATGTATTATAATAGTGGAGATATGTATGGCGATAATTATCAAAAAGACCCTTTAAATGTCAATGTACGTGATGGAGTACTAAATACTTATTTTATTTGTAGCTACCTATGTATTATTACACGATAAGTCAATCTCATTTTGATGTTAATAGGAATATGACAAAATATACTCCATGCTTATTTACTTACCGGACAAGGCATCGTCTGTAGAAGAAGTTGAAAATTCTCTGAAAAATGTTACAGTTCATGAGATACGAAATAAAATGACTAATACCCATGAGATTTTGACCAGTATCCCAAAATTTAAAATAGAATCCACCCTACACTTGGATGCTCCTCTGAAACAGGTTATTACAAATGTCATGCACTTGAGTTTGCAATTTATAGTTTGTATTTTGTATAAACCTGATGTATTGTAATTTTTCGTTTGCATCTAAAATAGCTTGGGTTAAAGACCGTTTACGATTACAAATCTGCTGATTTTGGAAACATTTCTGCGAAGGCTAAAGAAAAACATCTTTTTATTCGTGACATTCTTCAAAAAGTAACTATTGATGTCCACGAAGATGGAACTGAGGCAGCCGCTATAACGAAAATGCGCTGTGGTGCTGGAACGAAGCCTCCTCCACCAAAACCAATCGAGTTCACGGTCAACAGACCCTTCCTGTTTCAAATCGTCAACACAAAATCTACCGTCATTCTATTTGCTGGAAAATGTTCTAATCCCCATTTCCCCAACTAAAGTCTTTGGGAACGGGCGAAAATTTTCCACATGCAAACAAAAGTGCTTTTCTACATTTAGTTATTACCGCATCCAAAAAATCTTAGATAAAAAACTGAATTATACTAAATAGGTAAATTGTCCACTTTGAGAAAATCAATTTTGGGTTTACTAGGTCAGAACCAGAAATACTTACTAAAAATATTCTCACAGAAGTGAGAAACTCATTTAAGTGATTAGTAGGTTATAAATTCATGGGATAGGTAAGCCTAAACAATTTGCGAGAGTATGTATTGTACATGCATGCCAATAAAAATGGTAGTTTAATAAATCATGATTATTATGTTTTAGCAAAGATCTTTTATTTGATTGATTCTTCATGCACTGACAACTTAACTTATATAATATAAGTAGAGAGCTGCATGTTTCCTAAATAGTCATCAATATAATAGTTCGGGTAATTTGCATACAAAAAGTATCCATATGAAATGTAGTATTTGTAGTATTTAACATAAGATATGGAAAATAGTTCTAGTACCATTTTACTTCCAAAACTATCAGTCAGGTTCAGTTCTCACGGTATTTATCTCTCCAGTAATTGACATCTCATAAAAATCCGTCAGAAAGTACAACGTATAGATATTTTAGTGCAATAAAACTGTGTCATGTAACAAGATACGAGTAATGGAAAGTTGTCAACCAATAAAATCCATGATTGAACATTATAGATTTCATTGAGGCCATTCAGAGGCAAACCAACGATAAGCACATTTACATTGTCTCTTACTTGTGACGGAAAAGGAAAACATCTAGGGCGCTAATAAATCTTCAGACGTATCCTTACTACCATACCAAGCCAACAATATTAGTATTTAGTGAGTTGAGACATTCAATAATGGCCATAAGTAGTCTATAGTCTTTCTTATTGTATCCAATGCAATTTAGTCACAATACAAACACAGCAGAGACAATTTTATAATGTGATGGCCCTATAAATATAAATACAGATAGTTAGAGAAGTTGGGGATAGTTATAATACCCACAGTAGGTAATTTACAATGTGGAACGAAACGAAATAAAATTATAGGGTCTTCGCTTATTGACCATTATTATGACTTCATAGTCCACTCTTCGTCATTTATTTTCTACTATGTACTACTAACACATGAAAATGCATTTGTCCAACAATCCTACAAACTATACAATAAATCTACGATTTCGTAACAATACTATTGCAATAGTGTATTATATTCCTTCAGAAAACACAAGGGAAGATATATTTTCAGTCTTTACTGTGTCTAAGGTATAATGTGTAAAGTTTTATGTTGATATTGAGTATAGTAGCATTTAATATATAAAGTAAGCATAGATATTGTGTATATAAATTGTAGGTAGTTTGTTTGTCCGAATCAAATACATAATGTCTATCTGATATGGTGAGTGAGGAGAGTGAAAGACGACGGAGGAGAGAAGACCGCCCGCCGTTTCCCCTCGGACCTGTCAAAAGAGGACAATCAAACGAAGCTACTGCTCCCATTGTCCTCTCTTCCACTTTATATTGACTTGACATCAGATCAACGTCAAACGATTTCCACGCAATCCAATGCTATGCAATATCCTCTTCTCACTCAACTTAACCTACTGTGTATTTTGTAATAAATATATTGTATAACTATGCATCTGCATTATTAGCATCATCATTTCCTATTTATAGTTTACTTTTCTTAGGCTACATTATCTAATAGTAATACAAACTATCAAATTCAGTATATCCCTTGTTTAAACACTATTTTATATAGTGTATATTGATGTTGATACTAAAGGGAGTGTAGAAGATTTTACTTTAGCGTTGACTTGTATGCATTCTTAACGCATTTCAGCAGAATTTCTCCTTTAGTTGATTCGGCATGACTTTCCTCCTAGATTTCAACGAAATAAATACATCCTATAAACAAGGGGAACAATATACTGTTGAAAAAAATGTAGGAAACCGTACCGTGAAGTAATATTTAGTTTCATTTTAAGTGTTACCCTGTAAAATGTATACATATAAGCTTTTAGCATCTTCCATTGGCTTGTCAGTTTGATCAGTTTTAAGAGAAGTCACAGTCACAAGCGATTGTATCTCATTCACATCTCATGACAACAGAAAACAGAGCACAGTAGGTAAACCAAGCTAACATGACACTTGAGTTTGGTGTATTTTAGTTTTCTTTACTGACATGACAGTGTATTTATTCCCACCTGACCTGATCTGATCACATATTATTATTATTACATATATAGACCTTTTTTTATTTTTCTGCCATCGCATCGCATCAGCAGCAGATGCTTATAGCACAATCGGATCTTTTTATATGTACTACTACAGATAGACAGACAGTAGGGTGTGTATTTCTAAAAAATAAATAAATCGAATAGAGTTACAAACAAGAAACAACAGGTAGGTACATTTAGTTATTAGAGTTCCGAAGAATCAGCTGCAGCTACCTGTAGCGATTATTAGCCAAGATGCCTAAGTGAAAAGAAGTTGGGTAATTCATTCTATTGAAATAGTTGAGGTAAATTGAGCGAGAGTGTTAGTGTTACGTTTCGATAGTTATCTCCTTAAAATAAGGAAATTGGTTCGGAGAAAAGAACATATGAGATGTCATCATTGCATTGTTTGTATGTAAGACTGATGCGATGTGATCTGATTCGGATTGCAAGGAAGAACCGTTTTACTATTTACTACTAGAATTGTTCCTATATACTACATTGTACATAAGGATAGTTTTCGAAAATTAGGTCGGGCACTTGCCATCCCTTGTTAGTTTGGTATTTTATGTTATTTTCTCATTCTTTCAGACGAATTCAACTAATAGGCTACACAAATCCAATTTTACTTCAGAACAGAACAGGAGTGAGGTAATATTTATGGGAATATATAGTAGTTTGATATTTCTCTGTACTCTATCAGTAGTAGTGTACATTACATGCCTAGTTATATTTATCATGTACTATGTACCTACTGGAAAAACTAAGAAATAAAGTAAGAAAAAGGGAGGAGAGGACAGAAGGAAACACGGAGATAAATAGGAACGACAATCCGATAATATCTTTTCTGTCCTGCCTGTATCTATTGTATTGTTGCGTTGTTTTGTCCTTTGTTCAGTTTTTTCCCATGCTATGACATCCACTCAACCATTTGGTACACTTTATGCTACATACTCATCTTTTCTTGGCTTTGGCTTTGGCTTGGCTTATTGCTACATAACTACAACTACAACACTAGATAGATAAAAGAAAAAGTTCATCTTACCGATAAACTAAAGAAAAGGACAAAACAGGTATCTACACTACTTAACTTAAGGTATACTATACCAAAATCCAAATCCACATCCAACTACTCATAAATTTTAAGGGGATTTCGATCTAAAGTTGGAATCCTACTGGGAGAAGACAAGACACCCACCCAAACCAAACGATTGACAAATATTTCTTTGCCCTTTTTCCCATTCCAAAACATTATACGAGGGAAATGCTTTACTTGCATACGGCAGAAGATAAGTTTCCCATGCCATGGCCATGGATATGTCAGACCGAAAAGAACCTTACTGCCTTTTTATTTCTTTGCACTTGTACATACATAGTCCTACATTATTTCGTAGTATTTATTTACTACAAGTATAGTTTTAACATGTAAGTATAAAAGTAAACCCAAGTAATGTTATTATAACGAGCTCGTCGTTATTTTCTATGTAAACATTTACAAAACAGAACACTAGGCACAATTCCCAACCTTAAGGATACCTAAGATATACATTATTACCATATTATGATAGATGTTATATAAAATGCGAACGTATTATTGGTATAAGTAAGGATACTCCAGTCCAATGAACATTAAATTACTTAAGTGACCTAACCTGGTCTGGTTTGCTTTTGTACATACATATACCTTTTTCTGAGATGATCTTAATAGTTTCTCGCGGGTACTTGTAGTATAACAGTGCTCTTTAGGTTGTAGGTAGTAGTAGTAGGTATAGGTACTTATCCTAAGGTAAGTATTTATGTATATACTGTACGTAGAAGAGTAAGTGTCATAAAAAGGCATTATTTCTCGATGTCTGTAAAAGTTGGCAGGTTGTTAAAAGGAGTAAGTCAAGTAAAGTCGTGAGAGTCGTTTTGTTTTTGTGTAGGTAATGTAAATGGGAGGACAGGACAGTTAATTCCGTCAAGTCAACTCAACTTCGGTAACTTACAGCTAACAACCTAACTATAATAACGTAAAGGAACGAAAACTTTATGATTTTTCCTCTAAACTTCAGTCTTCTCAAGTCCTGGAGCTATTCGTATAATAAGAATTAGGTATACTCTTGTTCTTACATACTTACTTATAACTATACTACAGGAATTGTTGAAATACGTTGAAAGAGATGATTTTATTAGCGCATACATATCCTAGATATAGTGTACCTCCAGACAAAGGGATCCTTCAAAGTATTAGCTCCCACTTTTAAAACTATTTAATTAGTAGACATTTTCAGGAAAAGTTATGAAAAAGCAAGAATGGAAGTTAGCACTGGAAATGAGAATTTTTTTGCAGCTTTAAGGCATAATTTTCGTGGACCTATCTACTAATTTAAAGTTTTATTTTTTAAAAGCTTCCAAATTAAAGAACGCAATTTACGTGATACATTAGCATATGAAAAATGTATTGGGACAAACGTATCCACAAAATTCTTTACCGATGCAACATAAATGTTCTAAAAATGTTCTATTTAACACACAATTCTCATTTTCCTATTTGCATTGTTTTTTTAGAAGCAAAATTGAATCGTAAAATGAAAATCGGCTAACAATTTGTTTCGACAGTGCTAATTAAACTGCATACCTTGATTTGTTTGATTAGATTCGTTGAAACAAGAAACGGGCAAACGTGCCAAGCAAGGAAAGTATTGATGGTATCATGAACCTACGACATAAAAGATAAACTTGAATTTCCTATCTAGTCATGAGAATAGTCATACCTAGACTAATTTTATATCATATCTTCTGAGTATGTATTATATAACGAAAGAGATACCCACCTAGTTTAGAAATGGATATCTAGATGAGTAACCTATATAATGTATAGAATATAGAACATCTTTGTTTATCTAGTCAAGTAGATAAAGTAAAGTCAAAGTGAGCTCTCCTATACTGTAGTCTTAATATGCAGAACTTAACCTAACAAGCTGTTGTTTAACGAGGTAATAAAACTCGTTGACTTATCGTGGCTAAACCAAACCGAAAGCTGAAGATCTGACGGAAAGGTGAGTGAGGTGTGAGATATTTCATTACTTACTTTACTTATAAAATCTGACAACACGCAGTTAGACAAGTTAAATGTTTAACTTCAGCTCAGTCACTCACTGACAGTAGATTACATTAATATTTCACTTCGCTTCATTCACTTTTTCATATTAGTTAGGGAAATGGGACTGACAAAACGATGATATGCAATATTTACACAGTAGACTACATCTATAGAAGATTCATATCCATATCTCATCTTTAGAAAACTAAACTTGTTAGAGGGGGTGTCAAAAGATTATATTATCTACAGAAATCTGTCATTTTATTGAGGTTCTTTTTATCTGTAGACAACATTCCAATTCCTGGCTTGGCATAGCATGGCATGGGATCGCTAGGCCTGGATGATAATGATAATGGTAACACAGGAATTTTTATAACTCAATTTAATTGGACCATCTCCTCATGCCTATCCTCTTTCCATAACTTTTTCATGATGCTAAAAAGCAAATGAAAACGGGATGTTGTCACGGTTGAGCAGATGATCCACTTAATTATCTAGTAGACCAAGAATTATTAAGATCATTATAATGTGATGATTTTTTCGGATATTACTTATACACCACACCACCTTATCATCAATACGTACTTACTTATAGCTAACTCCACTCTAATAAACTCCAGCCAAAAGAAGACTTGACTATTATATTGGCTTTCGTTTTTATTCCTTTATGAAACTACTTTTTATATATTTAATTGCCCGATTCAGACAGAAGGTAGATATATTAATTCTAATTGAACAATTCCCACAGAAATATTATTAGGACAAGCCAGTCTGTCTTCCTGTGTTAGAAATCCTATAGATAGTGATAGTGAGTGTCTATGGACGTTTTTACGAGTTTTGGACGAGATAATTCGACATTTGGAGAAGTCATTTAATTTTTAATAGGATATTTTATACCCTTTGCTTATGTGGGGACTATCGGTACTTCCCAAGACCAGGAGCCAATGTCTTTTTAGTGTAAACTGATGCTACCCGATATCCAATTGAAATAAAGACGTATCAAGTCATTTTTATTGCAGAATGATTACCTTTCAATATGCCATCCATTCATCTTCCTTCGTGATCTACTACAGGAATTAACTTTCACTTTTTCATTCCAAACTCCAAACTGACGCATATGTTATAAATATACAGGCGAGTCGTACTTAATTTATTTTACCTCTTGAAAATCATGTTACAAAATTCTTTACAAAGATTTCTAAAATTGAACAGAGTAGGAGAATGTTGTATCTCACTTATATTTATGTTATTTAGGCTTCCTTGCCATTAATGTAGGAGATAACTTTGAACATCTATTTTATTTCTCCCTTTTCAGATTGGAATGATTAGAAAATTGTATTCTGTAAAATAATCTTCCTTTTTGTCTATGTTCTATGTAGGTAGATAGAATTACTGAATGTTTTTATTTTGTTCTACACATTGTATTTACTTGGAACATCTTTATGGTACATAAGAGTTACAGTTACAATATTTACAACTCTATATAGATGGAAAGTTACATAAATACATTAGATTGCATACAAAGTGCATAAGAAAGTTAGATCTAAGAATACTCTCTGTATTTCTTGTTGAAACAGTGTGCTTTATGTATTGCGTATTTACTTACATATTGTACATATACACTGGTTCACAATGTAACATTTCTGACAACAATAGTGTCGTCTGCATTGGTGCACAGAATTTAAAAGAGACGCACAGCAGGAAAGGCTAGAGAAAATAGTCGTATCACAGTCAGAGTCACAATAAACTATTCTAAAAGGAGAGAGTCGCTCGTTTAGAGCAACAGCAGCAAAAATAAAGTAAGTAGTTAAATGTACGATTGCAGCAATTGTAGTTAGTTTACGAGAAAATAATACTTAGGTTTATATGTACATACATTTGATATTTATCTGTCTGGACTGGACTGGAATCGTGTAGAGTAGATAGCAGATACACACGCTAGCGCTAAACTTAAGTTGTTATGTTGTGTTCTTTTATGCGTAGAACTGGTACGTATGTCGCCATGCGTTTATATAAATATTGTATAATAATGTCAGAAGCCAGATTCGGCCTTGCAATTTCTGTTCAGTCACCTACCTTGCTTATAGAACATTCCAAAAAGTGGCCCAATGTTCAAACAATATTTTTACAGTCTCAACAGTGCAGATTTAATATAAATATGCACAAAAACACTATCTTCATCTAATTATGATCAGAAAAATTCTCTTTACGGTAAAAAAATGCAACCCTGGTAAATTGTCTACTTAAAATACTGCAAAGTTTAAAAAAATTTATAACTGAACACCCAAGCGCTTAAAATTTCTTCAAATATCTCGAAAATGGAGAATTAAGGTCATCGTTCAGGCCTTAAAGTGCCCTTAAGGACCCAAATGCTCCAAAGTTATGGAAAAAATGGACTACCCAACATTTTAAGTCTTTTAGCTGTCCCAAGGTTTTATCCGCGAAATTGTACAGAAATTAGCAGTCCGCCCAGACAGGAGACTACGAAACGTAACTTCAGTAAAGTGTAAGTAGGAAAACGAAGCTTATTTCCTTAAGTTGTTTATGAGTCGGAGTGCGAGAGAGACGAGATTTTATCTGATTTATTTGTACCTTTGTTGTTTTGGTATGGGAAATGGTCTCTTTGCATGGAAGTAGTTAAAGACTTTGTTCGCTCCTTCACTTCACTTCACTCGGTTCAGTTTCACTTGAATAAGATGTCAAAGAGATTTTGATGACGAGACAACATCTAATGTATGCATTTACTCATTGCTGGAATGGGCTATATGCAATTATATATATTATACTTACTTTAACAAGATATACGGATTTACTTTGGAAATAAGTAGCAGTATTACTATTATACTTATACGATCTCGTGCGTGTACTGTACTAGTACTGAATCGCATTTCGTTACATAACATTAACACAACATCAACTTTATACATATTGTAAGATTGTACCGGTACAATTCTAGAAACGATAAACGGATTTCTGATTTTAAGTCAAGATTTCTGTTTACTTATTTCAGAGTAATGGATAATGGACTCGTTTCGTTTTCTAATCTAATGCTGGTTGTTGTAGGTTCTAGTTACTAGGTAGGCGGAGCAGTAATTTACGTTTATCAATACAGTATAGGAGAATAAATTAATAACATAAAATGTAATTACATGCAATCATAAAGTTCATATTCGCATTATTAGACTGAAATGGAAAGCATGTACATAGTATGTAAAGGAGGAAGCAGAACCATTACTTTAATAGTGCTACTATGTATTATATGCACTATAATGTAATTTTGTAGTAGTTTATTTCTTTGAAAATGTAATCTGCAAATGCCACAGCTATACATTTTCTTGAGCAACCTACTACATTAGAAATACTTGACATATTAATTTAGTGTTGCGAAAAAGTGTCAAAAAATAATTCATCAAAGTTGACAGTTTTCGACATCAAGAATTGTATGTACTGTGAACAAGTCTGGATAATTTCCTTCACGCATCAACAATAATAGCAAAAATAATATAGATATTTGATAGTCAACTTTTTTACTCTAGGATGCTGTAGTCGTAAGTGTAGTCGCACAATTTTAAGCAATAAATTCAGAAGAGGAAAATTCAGCACTATATCTGGCCTAATACATAAGTTTTTTTAATAAATGCGTTAGTACAATCATAATGCTGCAGATTTACCTGTTTCCTTTTAAATCTAAAAAAATAACTTTTAGTTTGTAATAAATACAGTGAAGGAACGAAGTCTTACTGAGGTAATTAATATTTGTATTTCACAGATATAGTTGAGCAAACTGAATAAATTGCGAAGCCAGTCCAATCGAACTATAACTCTCAATTGTGATACTTTACTACTATATTTACCAAATTTCAAAGCCTCTTTCACACCAAATGAAATGTGTATTGTGTGTAATATAGTTATAACAATAACTGTGCATAGAATTGTAGCTTATTAATGTTGCGCAAAAATACACACACATGCATGTATATTATGGTCATCTTTTATTTGTTTGGTTTGGTACAGATTTAAAAAAATCTAGGTCATTTAAGAGGTATTTACTTATTGTTGGATGATGTTTAGATATTTTTAGGTTAGGTATGTAGCAACCTGAGATACTTAGTACTAAAGAATTAAAGTGTTGTACGCAAACAACATTTTTATGAATCTGCTATACAACTATACAATAGGTAGGAGATTATTCCCTACTCTTTATTAATAACAAATAGAACAGGAAAAGGATCATACTTTCATACTGGTATTATACAAATACGTCGAAGGTAAAATAGAACGTTCTGTTTGCTGCCTTAACAATTTTCATCGAGATTCATTGGATAATAACATATTATAAGATGCTTTGACAGTTCTCTTTGAATTTAATCCAATCTGAATCTAGTTTGAGACTTGAATACAAAATGTGTGTACATTGTACATATTATAATGTAGGAAGGAACTGGCTAATAAAAAGGTGATAATATACTTTTTTTTTAATATTATGAGTTTTCATACATAGCATGCATGATGCTAAGCTAAATTGAAGTGTGCTTTACTCGTTTACATCTAGCTAAATAGTCATAATAGCAAACCAGAGCACCCTTCTTTAGAAAACATGCCCTAATATTGAACAACTCTTTCATTGTGCTCCATATTTCATAACACACCTACTTTCCACATACCTAAGTATAAGTAAGTATTTCAGCAGCTGTAGTAGTTAATGTTAATACTTTCAAATATTTACTAAAAACTGTTTGACAAGCAACATTAGATTTAAAAAATTCTATTTGCTTCTCTAAGCCTTAATTTCTCTATTGATTTGCAAATCCTACCGTACTGTAAGCTGATACAAAGTAAATCGACAGCTAATCGGAAATACTACTGCTACGTACATAGTAATACAGTCTACAGTACAAGCTAATCCGAAATATTAATTTCCCATCAAATCAACACAATGACTCGTAAAATATTTACTTAAGTAGTTAGCTTCTCATGACATGTCATATCATCCCATCACATCAGTGTGTACTTTACCTTTGCTTTTGCTGCAGATGCACGTGTAATTGTAATAGAGACACAGATTGGAAAGAGGAAGAGACTGATGCAAGTAAATAAAGTGAGGAGGAAAAGCGAGTTGACAGAAAGGATAATATTTCACTCTATCTATTAAGCAATCCAATCTAATGCAACTACAACTACATATTCCAGAACCAGAACCAGACCAGTAAGTTTGTCATTGTAGTACTTTTTTAAAAGCATTCCCGTCTACATATACTGTTTTATTTACTAATGCAAGGTAAGGTAAGTACTCCTGGTCCTTTTTAGCTGCTGTACTTATTTAATATTTATTTGAGTTTCATCACATCACCAAACAAAAAGGTTAGCACTCAAATTCCAGTTCCTCTGGCGTAAATGAAATGTGATCTCTGAGCCTAAATGGACTTTTGCAGTTAAAACCTTCTCACTTATGCAAACGCACAATGAAAACTGTTCTCCTTATTTGACGACACATTTCCGTGCACTATGTATAAATACAAAAATACAAACACACAGACAGAGTTAATGGCAGTAGCACCTGAAAGAAAGAAATGGAATTGAAATCGAAACGGTGGTTGGTAGTGGATGTGGATGATATGTACTGATAGGACGGAAAGATTGCCTAAGTACATAAAATGTTATATAGGAAGAGGACGAAAAGTTTCTATGTAGTGAATGATTTTTGTGAAGTTTAAGTTAGGTTAGGTCTCTGCTTTCAGAACAGTTCAAAGGATTATATTAAAAAGTATAAAGTAGCTTTTTTGAAGTGAAAAGGGGAAATGATGTTTTTTATTATTTATGTTATTATGTGATGTGAAATAGAGGGAGGAAAGATGAAGTCTAACATGTGGGTGTTTATTTACCTAGTGGATTATATCATATCATATCATATCATGTTTGGTAGATGGTAGGTAAGGTATGTGAATTTGTGCATTGCCAATAAAGATTTTGTGTCTGGTCTGTACTAAAAATGAAATAAATACTTTCTGGATATTGTATAGGAGGGTGGGTGGTTGGATTTGAATTGAAGGGTTTGCCTGCTCTTTCATAAAAGTGCTCTTCCATTTAATTCTATGTAAGGTACCTATTACCTATGCGACTTAAATATTTCCGTAGCATACGTTGATGTTATAATAATCGATTCTACCTTTTTATTGATATTTGTATGCACTCTCTCACACAATATGAAATTCAATTCAAAATTCAAATTGATAACTAAAGGAGGGAGATCATGGAGCATATCATGAAGTAGATGCACATTTATAAGTTATAGGTAGATCATTCTTAAGATTAAAGAAATTCAATTCAATATTCAGTTCATTCATAACCAGGGGAAGATTTTATAAAGGGGCACATTGGATTACATTGTTAAAATAAAGTACTTAAGCAGTTATAGACCTTCAGTTAAAACCTCATTTAATCGATATGTATATTGTATACTTGCACTCTTTCCTAAATAAGGAGTAATATTATACACCATGTATGTACCTATGAAGCCTTCTCTGTATCTCAAGCTCAACTAACAAGGGATGCAATAATAAATAAAAGTAATTAGGAATGTATTTTATTGTAATGCTATTCTTGGGAAATAGGCTTTTAATCACTGAAACTCTTCAGCAGATTCTTGTGTCAATTTCATCTCCATCACCTGTACTACCTTTAGTAGTGATGAATTAACCAAATAATTAAATACATACATGTAGCAATAATGCATACTTGTGTTTTGGGAAATTATAATTGAAAATCATGTTCGTGGATGTATTAGATACTTGACATGGATTGTTTAACATTATATTCGTGTATTTATGTAAGACTCCCTCTTTTCAAGTTTGTTTATCCTACCTAAATATAGTTTGTTAATAAAAAACATGTGAATACTGTATATTGTAAGTACAATAAAACGTTACTGATATTATTATTACAAAGCTAAAGCTCCTATTTTACCTTACCGTGCTGTTGCTCTCCTGGTTTATATTTAAAATAAAAAACTAATGTTTAAATATGTAATCTACAAGTGAAATTGAATTATGAGAGTAAGTCACGAAGTGTGTATCAGTACTTACATAATATAACATACGCTCTTTACTTCAAGATCCTAGAAAAACTAAAGTACTTATGTAATATAGTGATACAAGTTTTTTGTGATCATTTTTAGGATAAATATTTGGCCTGTTTTGGTAGTAGTTTAGATTAAGCATTGTATTGTATGTTTGTTATCTCGAATTTCCTTTCCCTTTCCTTCATATTACTATGAATTACCTACTCAAACCGTTCTTTCGTGATTACTGTTATCATTTACAATTTTTTTTGTGGAAAAGTGTAATAAATTGACAAAGTGTCTGCCAAAAAAGGTAACATGGCATGCACTGTACTCTTTCTTTACTCTACATTGAAGTCTGGCCCATTTTAAGAATATTTTTCTGACTGAGAGGGATTTCAACTCAACTCAAGTAGGGTATTACTTATACTTTTAAAGTGCCTGCTTATAACAGCTACCTACAAATACAACCTACACGCTAGGAAAGTAATGATAGAAGTATACTAATATTTATACAGGAGAGGAATTGTGTTTTGATTTGTTGTGATATGATGTGAAATATTGGAGTGGAGTAGACTGGACATGGACTGGGTCCCGAGTGAAGTGAAATGGACTTCTACTAAAGTATATTTTATGTATTTTACTGGAAAGAGAACGCTTCAAGCTTATTCAAAGCAAAATACACCGATGAGATGCAATGGAAAGCACACGTACAAAACGAAAGGTAGGCTGTCCATTCGAATTCTATGAGGACCGACGGTCTACAACATAATGTGTACATACATGCATTGTAATACATAAGTCAATTCAACAAGGCCGAATGAACTGAGCTGAACCTCTTCAATAAACACCGTATCCAGACACAATTCAAAGGCTATTGGCATTTTCGACTCAAGTAAAGCCACAGAATAAGAATATGATTGAACTGATGTGTGTAAATGTTGCAGTTAAATTGGATATCTCAGGTATTGATAAGTGTGGGTATCAAAATAAATACTGCTAATTTAATATATTTTTTGTATTGCAACAACAAACTCCTTTTGACTAGCAGAATTCGAAAAATAATAGTAATTACATATCCACTATCAGTCGCATAGGAAATAAGTAATTGAACTTCATTTGGAAGAGATATCTGCTAATATAAATCATTAGCATAATGAGCAATTTGTAAGTAAATTAAATGAATGGCAAGAATTTTGCAGAATAGAATAATTTGATGATGTTGATAAATTAATAATAATGATAAATTATTCTATAATTTGCAAATTAAATATGAAGCATAATTATGCTTCATATTTAATTTGCGTATAAGTTGCTATTCTAACTAAATGATCTTTTAGTATGTACTATGTGATTAATATGAGAATGTAAATCTGCAAGACCTTGAGATGTCCAACTGGACTGCAACATACTTATATGCATTCTAAAGTCAGTTTTTATGTGTGTACAAGTATTTTACTCAACTTTAATATACAGCAGACATCATTACTTACTTAAGAGAGTCAGAGCCAGAGTCAAAGCCGGCCTACTAGTGAAGAAACATGTGTATTTCCCATCACTCTAATCATATCACATCAATTCTTCTTGTAGGTATTTTCTATTGAAAATTATTACCTAGTTGTGTTGTAAAGGGAAGCGCGTACATCACTCGGACACTGTGTGATTTATCAAAGGAACATGGTTCAGCCCACCGCTTTTTCATCACACAATATCAAACCAAAGCTAATAAACCGATCAAACGCATGTCTCTATGTATCGCTGTAATCAAATTTATTTCAATGTTTCTCATTAAACTACCGACTTTGTTGATGAAAATAGTTTACATGGCATATTTGAGATATTTATTACTAAATTTCCACGAAATCTCACTTAGCCCCACGTTTGGGGTAAATTGAGATTCGTATTTAGCTTCCTTACGTCAACAGCTTTCAAACTATACCTCACTTGCCATATTGTTTCTATTTAAAAAATAATTGGGCGTTGCCAGAAAACTCCATGGGGGTGTGGCCGATTTTGCTCAATTACAAATACCAGAGTACTTCTGACCTCCTCTTTCGAATTCTGGAAACGTAATTGAAAAAAGTTGGCGCGTTCGAAAGTTATAGCGTATACTTACTTACTGACTTATTGACAGACAGCAATGACGAATTGAAGATGTATTTGGTGATACATAATAACGAAGGAAGAACTGAATTGCGGAAGGAGAGGAAATAAAGTGCAAAAGAGCTATGCACGCCAAAAGTAATAAGCACCTACTAAACAAAATAAAGAATTCAACAAACTATGAATCTACATATTATTATTTAAAATTACCTACAGCCATACAAAGCACAAACAAACCAATCTTATTACTTACACACATACATAAGTAGATCCAGGCAACGTCCCTTATGGTTATTATAAACATACAACCCAATTTGCTTACCTTCATATTTATGTCAGATTGGCTTTACGTCTTCAAGAAATTTAATGTATGCTAAAAAGCAGTACTAAACGGTATAACATAGGCATGTCATAGGCAGAAAAACCTTTTAGGCAGTTTAATACCACTGTTTGAAGTATATAATTGTATATTCATTACAAAAAAGTGTCCTAAACTTTTAATTGTTATTGCAAATTGCATTTTGCATCGTCTTATAATCTATAAAACGTCATGAGAGCCTATGGTCTATACAAAAGGTCATTTTACTTAGCAGAAGGACTATTAAGTATGAAGTTTTATGAATTACTTATTCTTAGGCTTATTCTTAGGGTTATTGATGCCCATAAAATACTTTAAATATTAAATTGTCTTCCTGACTGATAGATTTTCTCAACTACGACATGGGTACTGCATATTTAGTATACCTTAGTATACTTGTATGCAAGCCTGTAAAAGAAAATTGGAAAATATGTATGTAATGTTGAAGTAAGGTAAGGAAGAATGTGTAAAGGATTGTTTGTGCATAGTCAGCCTGCTCTCACTTAGTTTTGCTCACTTAGGGCTAATCATATTTGATGCAAATCTGAGCTTAGGCTTTGATATATGGCCGTCTTAAGTCATTATCTGCACGGCACATGTGCTACTCCTGTAATTGCATTCTCCCAAGCTAAACAAACTCACTCTGGAGAGTAGTGAAACAGTTAGTTTCTTTCTATATTCTATATTATTCATGAATACAAACACAAACATAACCATTGCACTACAAATGGAAAACTAAAAGCACTTACTGCACTTTCTTCTACATGAATATTTACATATCAAGAGCAAATGCATTTATTTTGGGGGAACAGAGCACTTATGTAGGTAGTAAAGGTAGCCACTTCGCACATGTGTTTCCTTCCTTCCTCGCATGTCAAACAAAACCACATCAATTTCAAAATGATCTTTCGGCAAACCTTACGATTTCGCATTAACACAATGATGATTTCAACTATTGTGCGAACAAAAGGGCAATACAGTAGTATTGTCCCTTTACCTATAAAATTAAAACAATTTTAGCATTGGAGAAATCTGTAATTTATACAAAACGGAAAAATAATAAATACTTTCGACAAACTAAAGGGCGTAATGCACTAAAACTAAAGTAAACTGCAGCAAATGAAGCTTTGTTTCTATTTTAATCTTTGTGCTTAAAAATGGGGATATCGACTTATCGAAGCAAGGTTTTGATAAAAAGAATCCCCAACATACTAAGACAGACTACAGTAATGTATTCTTGCTTAAAATGCACTACAAAATACTTAATGCTATGTTCGATGGTTTATTTTAGGAAATAATTAGACGAGAGTTCTGCAAATTCAAGTTAATTGCAGGTAACTCCAATGGGAAAATTAGAGTACCAGTAATAAACTAGATCTGTGTAGCTATGGGCTTGTTTTCTATGTATAGTACATTATTTGTAAAATTAATACCAGTTATACTTACACTAGGACAGAACTACACGATTACACGACCATGTGCTATTAACAATAAATGAACCTTTTAAAATGGGTTCGTATTAAATCGAATTCATTCATCCCTTCGATTAATAACTGAAATAGATAGATACTATTCACGGTTGAATTGATTATTAAACTGTAGAAGAGCAAAGGGCACTTGTAATATCGTGTAAGTAAGGAATGCATTGATCGTTCGCCTAGATTGCTTTTCATTTCACATGTGTATTTATGCATGGACTTATTTAGGTATGTTTGTATTGTCTGTCTTGTCTACTGGTTTTGCTTTGCTTGGCTGCCCTTGTCTTCTCTATGTTCTTGTGTGTGTTCATATATGTTAAGGTTGGATTATATAGAGTTGTGTGCCTTATGTAATGCAAACTGCCTATAAAGAATAATATTTACATGTTTAGTGCACTATAGTTCCTGTCTCCTTTCACTCTCCTCCTGTTTCCTATGCTATTTTGTTTAGAAAACTTCAGTGAACTGAAATGAACTTGAGTTGGATCTGGATTGGTTTGGTTGGATGCACAAGTGTTCTATTGACGGGGATCTGATGTGCTATATTAAATACGAACCATCGATTCCTCTAATTCATTCACAAATTCACATCCTGTGCCGGCCATTATCACTTCACTCGCTCTTCTGGAAGATTACCCTTTGCATATCAAATTCTACGAATCTTCCAATCCCCTTAAATTGGAAAATATCTGACTACAGTCATGCAAAGGCTACGCATGATATATACGTACATTAACCATATGTAGAACAATGTGACCTGTTTACAGTACTTGGTTTTACACACTATGATTCAGTTGCCCATCCCATTTCCACCCAACTGTATTAAGATCTACACTGCAATTAAAATTGCAGTACAACTTATTATTTACGAAATGCTAATATTGTATTACAGTGAGAGATTTTATTTTACAATATCGCAATCTTTATCTAAATATTGAAAAATAGACGTAAGCATTGAGGAATTAAGCAATGCAATTATTGCCATATTTATATGTATAAGGAAATCAGTTATTTTGGTCCATTAGAAAATTATTGCCACTTTTGTTACAAAGTTTTACGTCATGAATTGATATACAAAATGATGATAATGAAATAAATTAATAGTAATAAGTAATCTGTCTGGAATACAATAATTATTAAAATACGAAATCCGGAATATAATGAAATGGTCTTGAAGATGTACACACCATCAGCTTTGTAAATAATAATTTATAATCGTGAAATTAGGCAACGAGACATACAAATACATGGATAAAGATAATTTATTAATTTCTAATAGATAATTATAAATATGTATTAAATGCACATACAATGAGCTTAATATTAAGCGAATGTGATTAACCTGCAATTTGCAACCTACTCTTTAATAACTCGATTCTCCGTCTGGAAGACAATAAGGTAAACTGAATGAATATTCAGAAACAGGATATTATATTCCCTTTAGCCTGATGCTATTGTATTGTTGTAAGCATTCAATAAGGTTTCACATATTGAAAACATGATTAAAGTGTTCATTCATATGTAAGTGTATAATAATTGGCCATGTACTACAATACTGTATACATTATGAGTGCTACTAGTGTGGTGTGGTGTAAATTGTAAATTATATTTGATTTTTCCCTTCCCCCAATATCGCATTAATTTAAATTCTGAAATTTGAATTGTTTGAGATGGTTATACTCGATTCTAAGAAGTTTCTGCTGGTTAGACCTTGTAATTAGGATTGAACAGCAGA
This sequence comes from Tomocerus mixtus, assembly GCA_034694165.1. Lineage (NCBI taxonomy): Eukaryota > Metazoa > Arthropoda > Collembola > Entomobryomorpha > Tomoceridae > Tomocerus > Tomocerus mixtus. Next base: position 52,945 of record JAQFYC010000477.1, read on the forward strand.
CTGCCGCTAATATATTTCAGTAAGTGGAGATCAGCCTTGGCGGTTCATAAACCTACATAATAATGATGTAGCAAGAGTTAGATATTAATTCATATATTATGATGTGATGCAAAGGGAAAACAAGACAAGACTTCTTATTTTAATTCTTTGTTGATGTTTGGTGGATTAAGCGCAATGCTAGCCGAAGTGAAATGAAAGGATTAGATTGAAGTTGAAGTGAGCCGTAAACAACGTTTGACGATGCGATAAGAGTTACGATTAGCTTTATGAATTCCCTTATGAAATATGGAAATGAGCTCGTATCAAAGCTTTACACATCGTTATTACTTATCTAAAGATGATGGGTCTGGTCTGTCCTGTGATAAATTCATTATTTTAACCATTGGGCAACATCCGACTAATTTCTGTGGAATGAATGCTGTGTATCGGCCTTTCACAATATACAAAACATGTATATTACGAGATAAATGTGCTTTAGATTGTTTCATATCGCTAATATATTGTAGCAAATGAGATTTTTTATTTAGGGACGCGATGGGAATTAGTAAACATCATCTCTACTCGTTCGTTCCTTGTATGGCCCTTGACTGCGCATGGAATACTTAACTCTGTAATTAACATTGCGCTTCTTCGTACCAATGAAATGTCCAATTATTCGAATTTTAAGGATTTTGACATTCAAGAAACCATTTTTCGCTGAAAGTCTCAGAAACTCGAGAAAAGTTTTAAAGGTTCACTAACCAAGTCGTTGTAACATAAAGAATTAGATTCACATAGCCGCAGCCAGCACACAACAACAACATCGACAAAACATTTTGTTTACCTGTCCTTTGATGTGAATCGAGTCTTAAGAATGGTGAAGAAGAGATTCCATTTCAAATTGAGAATGAGAAGATAGGATGAAAAAGTAAGACTTCCTAGAAAACTCTCCCATATCTAAAGTTAAATAATGCGTAGCGAAGAGAAGCTGTGAGATTGAGTCAGTGACACTGTCACTCACTATACATATTACAAATTACAAAACATAGATACATATACATTACATACTACACATTCAATGAGAACTCACACGACACAACAAAATCAGCCTCCAGAAGTGAAAAACGTGTGAGAATCTTCTTTTACATAAAAACATGCAAAAATTCTTAATTTCAATTCTAACCATCCACAATGCAAACGAAAAAGTTGACAATAATTATTCTTCGTCTGTTCTGTGCGTAATTTTACGAATCCTATAACTCTACCTATCCATTTCCATTATATATGTATTATGATAATTCAAATTATTTACAGAAAATTATGAAAGAAATATTATTTGATAGGATCTACTACTTGCAATCAGTCACAATTTTCTGTCAACTGTATCTACTGCTATACTGTTACTATTTAAACAGAACAGCCATTATTTCTGATTATAAAGATGCTGTGATGCATAAATATGAATAAATATTTTAACCACAATTTTATCCGCATAATAGAAATACAAGTTTTAACAATATAAACCGTCGATAGCTATATTTTACTAGCATTATATTTTACATTCCATGTATAATTGTAGGTTTACAGATCCTACATTATACTTTATTGGCAATTTTACAAAAATGTTGAAAAGTATATAAATAAATCCAGCTTATAATTTAGGCTTGTCTATAGTTTTGCCGTCGCTCTAAAGCGGAATTATCCACTGCTATACTTAATGTTGGTTCATTTAACAACAAAATTTTAATTTACAACAAATTGGTACTAAATATACAACATGCAATCGAATTAAATAATACCTACACAAGCGGCTACATAAAATCATCTGCTTTGTAATCTGTAACTCTACTTATGTATGACTTATTATATAAACATGTGTATGTATGAATACATTTAACTATGTATCTTTTTGATCACGTTCCTTTACTATGAAACTTTGGCTTTGCTTTGCTGATTCTGTTATATTATGTGTAGGTATGCATGTGTGTGTATTGTGTAATGAAAGAAAGAAGGGAATTTTTGTCTGATCTCTTAGAGAACCTTTCGTGTGACTAATCGTTTCGTTCCGCATTGTTTTTTCTATTTGGTCAAAGGAGATGAGGTAATAGAAGACAAGAGAAGAGTAAAGAGAAGGTAACAACGGGACAGATCAGAGTCAGAAGAAGAGAGGACAGGACAGGACAACACACAAAGAAGAATAAGAATGCAATGCAACGTAACCTAACTAAAGTATCTGTATATTACAAGTACAATACACATAGTAAGTATAAAAACATTCATAGAATACTAAAATGCAAGCATTTTTGTATTTGGTATTATTATTAGGCTTATATTTAATGGTACCTCAAAAATAATTACTTTACCTCAAATATTTATAGTTACCTTGCCTAAAATATGGTATTTTACCTCAAATATAAT
>JAQFYC010000478.1:0-55281 GCA_034694165.1 Tomocerus mixtus
TTTACCTTTCGTTGTCTATTTTATTATACCTATACACCGTAAAAGTAATATTTTTAATTTTTCTTTTGGCTTTATTATATAACTAAAGTAATTACTGAACTTAAGTCTTGATACAATATATATACCTAATTATCTCTAAAAACCATGTACTGAAATTACACTTTTCTCGTAACCTTAATTCGTAATAGTACCTTGAAAGATTTAGACCTTGATTGATCAGACTTGTATAGTAGTTTGTTAACCATGATTGGTGGCAATGTTCAAAGACCATTGTATTGAAAATATTATCAAATATATTTTAATAATATGTGTGATCTCTATGTGGAATATTTTGTAAGGTATATTTTATTTTCTAGGTGACGTTGGAAACGCCTCAAAGATGAACCTAGTTTTGCAGTTGATGGTCGGAGCAAGTTTAGCAACCTTGGCAGAGGGAATGGCTCTTGCCGACAGAGCAGGATTACAACAAAGAGATGTATTAGAAATATTAGGACTAACTTGTCTCTCCTGTCCACTATTCCTGGATAAGGGCCAAAGTATTGACTTAATAGTAGTTAAATAATATTAAATTTGTGTTAATTTTAGTTCAAAATGTAACTAATTCTAATAATTTTGTGCAGCAATCATTGACGGAGGATTCCCAACGAAACAACCGTTGCAACATATGCAAAAAGACCTTAACTTGGTGTTAAATATGGGACATCAATTGGAACAACCCCTGTCGATGGCTGCCAACGCTAATGAAATCTATAAACACGCTAAACGCCTTGGCTACGGAGAACACGATGCCGCTGCAGTGTATATAAGAGCACGATTTTAGCAGTGTTTTAGGCAAGGAGCATTGCATTGAACATCCTAGGGCATCATTGAGTTAGGAATTTGAGTTGGGAAGTATTCCCAAAGTGGAATTGTAAATGCCATTGTAAAAATGATTTTTTGTCTGATACACATCTTGAGTTACAAGACTTGTTAAATTCGACGATTTGGATACCTTGTTAGTAAAGCTACATGTTCGAATGACCTAAACGCCCTTGTATGTTTTATGAACCCCGTCCCTCGTACTACTCTAATCTTTAAAGACTGGAATTAGAACCAACCCAGTCAACATTCTATTTTGTCATACCCAAGACAAACACAACCCTATTATGTCATACCCAAGACAAACACAACCCTATTATGTCATACCCAAGACAAACACAACCCTATTATGTCATACCCAAGAAAAACACAACCCTATTATGTCATACCCAACAGTAACACAACCATCTATTATGTCACACCCAACACAAACACACAACACTCTATGTAGATCGAGTACAAAATGTGAAAAATCGCGCCAGCTGAAATATTTTAAGTAGTAAGTAGGTAACTTCATTAAAGTATTTATTGTGACATGATTTCTTATCTTTTGGATTAAACTCGTTCGAAACTCAATGTTGCCCTTCTGCAATGACCATCGTAAATTGTGTAGGACTACCTGTTTTGAAAGTACGTAATTACCCATAAAATGTTAAATAAAAATTTCCTTTCTTATAGTTTTACTGTTACAATAATATTATTATTAATCAATAGTTCTTGTGAAGGAACAGCAATTAAAGGCGATACATATTTGATCAGTTAAATGGTATATTTAATAGTTAGTGTATTTGTGTGCGAGCATGGGCGTACAAATGGATTTTCATGATGAATGACGAATTATGAACAGGTGAATTTTCTTAAAGATTGGAGTGAATGATTTTTTATGTAGGATAGATAATACAATCGTATTCGATTGTCTTCAAATTAGTAGAGTAGGTATATTATATTAAAATATGTAATTTAACAGATAAAATACCCTATAGGCAGTTACTTATTGATATCTTAGATATTAAAAACCCTAATTGTTTATATAATATTGTCTCACAATGAGAATAAATATAATTGGTATATTGAAGTATAAGCTATTTGTATTTGTATATAATATACTATAAACCTTTATCGATTTGTCTTGGAATTTTCTTTCATCTCGGGGCGGTTTTAAAAAAAAATGCCTAAATGGTTAAATAAAATTGTGCATGATTAGTTGTTAATTAAATATTTTAGTTTGTGTAGTAGAAATATTTTAAAATGCCGTGCATTTGGGGAACTTTGACGGACGTACAATAAGTATAACGTATAACACTACGATTAATACATGTTAATATTTAAACAATATAATTACAAAAGCAATAAATTTACAATTGAAGCCCTCACCTTACCTTCACACTGTAATTTAGCCTTGAAAATGAGAATATGTGAAATAAACTTTTTACAATGTAAGTAAATGTTTTGATATGTTACTGTTTGCATGAAATAAGTTGTTATGAATTATCTTTAATGATATATGATTTATGATTATTTTTACTATTATTATACGACAATAAAGTAACTGTACCACAATAAATCAGGTTCTCAATGGCACATACTAAAATTTTTCAACTTAAAAAACGTACTATCAAAAAATAATATTAAGGCGGGCACTAATTTCTACTAATATCATGGCAAAATGCATAAAATGAAGGAATTGGGATAGAAAAATACTTCATTAAATAAGGAAGGAAGAATCATTGGATTAAATACTAAAAATGCAATTTTTCATAGTTATTATTTAAAATTATATTTCATAGAAAAATCAAGCTATTTCTGAATTCTGTTCCTCCATAAGACTGTTTCTTGATTAGACGCTACCTAATATTGTTGGTTGGAGTTGGAAATTGCGTGTTGTATGCCACCTAGCTATGTATTGTCATACGACAGGGAGATGAGAGTCATAGTGGGAATATTTGCAATTTAATTTTATCAGGAGAATATTTAGCGGTGCGGTGTGCGGCTTTTCGGTTTCACTCAGTCAGTCAGGGGAAATGGGAGTAGACTTCTGAAGAATCGGGTTTAATCGGTGTCCGAGTACGCGTCGTGTTTGTCTGACCACTATCCCTGTTAAGGAACAGTCCGAGTCAAATATTTATAACAGACAGGTGAGTAAAATAACCAACTTTGTATTACATTATAATAGTACATCTTTCCTTCATCCTTCCACTTGGAATATCAGGTATTTCGTATTCGTATACTCTCAACAAATGTGCAGGAAGTTTACATTGCTGCGCATCCTTTCTTTTTTAATTTTAAAATTTTAATTAATGTTACTGCATAATTAAAGTAACATTTTCATAGAAAATATATTAGTATTATACCGCTCTTTACATTTTGTTCAATTTTGAATTTGCGGCTCATTACATAGAATAGTAATCTGCTCGCATAACATATTTCCAAACTGAAAGTGAGTAATAGTAATTTCCTGAAGAACTAAGATGTGTAATAAGCTATATCCATAATTAGATTTAAATCCAATCTAGGAGCTGTTCAGTTCAGTTCAGAATTTGCTCTTTCACTTGCACTGAGTCAAACACACACAAGATCACCTGTATATCTATGTACTCTGACTCTGAACAGCATCGAGATTGGATTTAAATCCAATTGTGGCTTACAGGAAGTATTGTACTTACAGATTTATGCAACTTGTTGCATGGTTTTTATGTAGTTGACAATGACTCTTTGACAATGGTTGTAAAATGTCAAACAAAAAGACCAATATTTTTACGACAGTTGTCAGCTGTCAATAAGGTCTACCAGGGCTTAAGATAGATTTACTGAATAGAATACTGATAATTATTTTGTAATGTTTGCTTTTTTAGATATTTTTTAGATATTTCCATATTTTTTTTGAAAATGTCTGAGGGCGAAAGTGATGGTGCCAAATTAGCGGAGCAGATAGAGGAGCTGGAAGTCCTGCAATCTATTTATGACGGGGATGACAATTTTAAGTGCATCAATGACCATACGTTCCAATATAAGGTAAACAAGTTGAAACCTTGTTTTTCTGAGGAAAACAAAAAATGTTATTAGATTGCTTGCTTAGAATTATAATGTTTGTTTCAGTTGCTCCAATAAAGTACTCAAGTACTATAAAACGAGCAATCAAATATACACTATCATATATCCTGATTTTGTAGATTTTGTATTTTTTTACATTTACGGAGTCCGAGTAACTATATCCTCTGATATTATATTTATTTATTTATTTTGATGTGGAAATTAATAATTATGGATTTTTATAGTTTGGAACCGAAGGCGAACCGACTACCGTATTACTGGAAATTAAGTGGCCCAGCGATTATCCTTGTATCTTGCCCATTTTTGGAGTGAATGCGTTTTATAACAATCATCTGTAAGTTGTACATCATCTTATTATCTACAACTAATAAACAGCATGTCATAAGTTCATTCCTGTAAAGTCCCTGGTAGATTAGAATACATTGTGTAGTCAACCTATTGCACGTAGTAGAATACGTAATGACAAAAACACAATGAAATATTCGCATATTTATTATAAGGGGTGTCGAAATGAGAGGGGTTGTTGTCGTAAATGGAATTTTATATATTCTAACGAATGTAAATTGTAAATACAAATACTTAATGTTTAAGTGCTACATTTTCTAAACTGTTTTACTAGGTCGAATGCGGTGAAGACTGCCATCCTCCAAGGTCTGCATCACGAAGCCAGCAAGGAGATAGGAACTCAGCTGACCTACAACATTATTGAGTGGGCCCGTGAAAACGTCGCCAATCTAATTGAATCTCATAGAATTAACGAAGCAGAGAACTCAAATGATGCCAGCGCCGCCATTGCTAACCAAGCGGTAAAAGCCTAACTCTTTTATTTTTGCTAATTGTTAACATTACTTAATACTAACAATACTCTGGTAATTGGTAATAGGAAGATGAGAAAGAGTCTACATCGGAGTCAAAGTCCAAGGAAAAAAAGGAACAGCTGACTAAAAGTCAGAAACGTAAAGAGTGGGACAGGATGGATTCAAAGGGTGAAAAGCAGCGGGGCCATGATTGGATGGACGTCATTAAGCATCTGTCTCAGACGGGAGGGAAGCCGGAGCCGACAATTGAAGCTCCCAACCTTCCGCCAACAAACACCGACAGTTAAATTATCTTTTTTATTATCACTGGTTACTAAACTGCAGGGTATATAATATACATATATACAGGTATCCCGAATTTATTTTGCATTGCCACTATGCATGCTGCAAACATCCATACTTAGCATAAAGACTTAATTTTTAATACTTTTCAGTAGTTGAGATAATTGTGGTGGTGTATCCTCTATAATATCTCTGCGTTTTTTGAAGAATTTGCGCAAAATGTATACTAAATTTGAGTGTAGTGTTTCATCAATTAGCCAATTATATTACCCTGTATTTTTGTAAGTTGTATATGGTGGTAATTTGACAATCCTTTCTGTAGAAATCACGGTAGGCAGCAAGTTAGTAAGTTTCATTAGACTGTCCATTAGTAGCAATTACAGACAGCAAAATTAAAATGAGTAAAATTAATTGGATTTTCGTAATAAGTGTATGTAGAGATTGTATAATTATTTATAACAATTTTTCTGTTCACCAATAGTATGTTAATGCATTCCGCGTATAAGTATAGTGACTGTAAACTATAGGAGCTGTACTATAATGTGATCTATAGCTTGGATAGTCTCCATGTGTTGGTACGAGCAGTCAGCTTTTTAGAAAATTTAATGAATTCCCTAAGAACTTGTTGTTTGGCTGTTTAAATATATGTCTGGATGGTTTACAATGTAGCCAGAAAGTAGCGAAACGAAATTAAATGAAAGCATTTTCTTGTCATATAAAGTTTTAAAATTTTTAAGCGCATTTTCAGTGCAAAATAGGAGAACAAATTCATGAACTGTGATCTACCACGTGTTCCATCCCATGTGAAAGATTACTCCACACAACAGTGTGGAACAATCGTGTTACGCTTATTGTTAGATGTAGCTCCGATTCTTATCATGTAAAAAGCAATGTGCAGAATAATGTTCCACGTGAGGTTTTAACTCAATCAGTTCTCCTGGAGACTCACGTCATATTGTGGTGCTACGCCATGTTAATTTAAACAGCCCTATAGTATGAATGAATGATGAATTAGTCTTATTTCTGTTTATTGTATCCTTATACGCGGAGTGCTCTTGAGAAGGACACGGGCAGTGAAACCCTCGAAAAGATCTCTCAGTTAGCAAGCAGACCCATAATGTGCCAACTGGAATGCCATATTCCAAAATCTGTTTAAAGATTGTAGGGCATAAAATATCCCAGATTTTTTGGAATACTCCGGGTTTTGTGCATTTTATAGATATAATATAATATAATTGCTTTTGAATGTTTTACGCAGTGTATTAAAAAACCTCCAAAATCAAGCTTTTCTACTGTGCTACAGATAAAACTGTAAAACTTGAAACCCCCAATAACCGGGATTTTTTATGCTCTGTTATCATTGGTACATTTTTGGGTTATAGTAATCGTATTCTCAGTGTATTTATTAGCATTGAGGCAATATTTATGTTGAAAATATGTTTCACTTGTCGTGGCTTATTCATATACTCCATTCCAATGTAATTGTTTGTAGTTGTAGCTACATTTTAATATTTAGTATGTAAAGTGATTATCATGTATTCTTCCTTGTATGCTACCCTTTTCTAGTATTACCTATTATAATGTTGTAATGATTACAGTGTTTGTTGTTTTTTGTGTACTAGTATATCATGTTGTAAGTAAAATGTAAAATGTAAACGACTTAGGGTTAATCCGTCGACTATAATCCATAGAGCTATATTTGTTGTTGGAATTACATAGTGTCGAATTTTATCTAAAAAGAGTACCAAGCCTACAGGTAAAAGAGCATGCCGTATTTTTAGCAAATTATAGGTAATGCTAAGCTTCCTATCTGGATTTAATCGACCTTAGTAAATAGTAACATGTACGTTTGCTGAAAACCATGTCTAATAGGCTACATTGTGACAAGCCGACCAATGCTACATGTTATGTATCCTATGAACATCCCTGAGATTTTTTGTACCTGCCACCTTAAGGTACTACTCCAAATACAATTGAAAACTGTGTGTGCAACCAGACTGTATAGCAGGGCACATATTATTATTAAGTGGTATATTGTAATAAAAACCGATATAGTCAATGAGAACTTATATTACTTTCTTAAAATTGCAGAGAATATATTTATGTGAGAGTCAACAACTGTTTTAGAAATATAGGTATTGATTGTTGTAGTTATGTAGAAAATGTGAAGAGATTCTAGGAGATTTTGTAAATACTCGATATTTTCCACTAAAACGCTTTTGAAAACTTCACCACTTCAATCCTCGACAAGGAATGAATATATATAAGTATTTAAGTTATGGAAGAAATATTCTGTAGAAAGTAGTTAGGTTTATTTTAATTTTGTACTTTGTATCATTCACAATTCATCGATTCTAGTTATCCCTTGTTGTTTGTTGCATCGTTTCATGAACAGATAAAATCAAGCGGTCTTAAAGAAAAAGATATTCTCTTACTTTTTGTGAATTGCCAAATGTCACCGAAATAATGAAAACTATATCTTGAATCATGGCACTTAGCGTTGCCTCTTAGTTAGTTGGTAGTATAGTAACCTGCACTTCCAAGGCAAGGCAGCTAGAAAATATTCAATTTTACTCTCAGGTGGAGTTAGCAGATGAGTGAGGCAATTGAGAATATAAAATATTTAGAATGCAACTATTAATAGCCTAAATTCTTATGATATTTATGAATTCAGAAAGCTTCATATCTGTTATTTATGTAACAGAAATTATTAAATATTGTACTGATGATAATTACCTGTGAAAGTGTCGTAAGTAAAATGCCTAACTGTTCCTTTATGTGTGTAAAGATATAAGCTTCAGAATGATTATTCCGTTCGCATATAATTACGATTTTGATGTGGTAGTTTTGCTAGGTGTAATGGATGCTTATCGCTGTGTGTATTTAGTGTGTATGCTGTGTTTTGTTCAGAAAAATATTCATTACCATTAGGTGCGCGGTTTAATTTACATGAAAATTTTCTTTACGTTTCATTGTTATTGTATGTATTATCAATGATGATTTCGATCTCATGTAATTGACTCTATATAAACCAACAAAATAAATAAATATATTATATGTGTAAAATCAGTGTGCTAGGTCATTTATTTACAATTTAGCACATGTAAATAGTATCTACTTTTATAAACTCCATATTATTTTTCATCAATCTGCTCCATATTTTTCATAATGCACATTCATAATTTGGATGTCCAAATATTGAAGTCTTTTTACCAATTTCATGAAAATTTCATACAGAAATACAAGTGGGCTGCAAAAATTAGGTAGTAAATGAATCGTATATCATGTAAATATTTTGTCTTGATGTATGCATATTATGCATGTTGCAGGGATTATCAAAATCAGGGATTAACGTTAATGCCTAAGCAATAAGCAAAATGTTCCCCAAATTGCAGTTTTTGGCCATAAATGAGTATTGAACATAAAATTTCTTAATATTGAATGTATCAGCTTGATAGAGCAATTAAAGGGGATTCCCAAAAGTGTTACCTCGACAATTTGTGATTATAAATTCCCATTTTAAGGGCAGTTAACGTTTCGAATATAAGTGCCTAGAAAATGGCATTTATAATCACATATTGTTTAGGTAACACTTTTTGGAATCCCCGTTAATTGCTCTATCAGGTAAATACAATATTAAGAAATTTTATGTTCCATACTCATTTATCGCCAAAAACTGCAATTTGGGGAAAATTTTGTTTATTGCCTAGGCATTAACGTTAATCCCTGATTTTGCTTAATACCTGCAAATCATAAATCAAATGGTATGCATAATATGTCATTTATATGTATTTTGTAAAAATGCTCATTGCACCATTTGGTCGAATTTGTCTATTTGAAACTCTCAATCTATCCTAATGCATTTTTTACTAAGTTTATACCTATCCAGTGCCAAATATGTGTAGCAAAGCCGAAGCTAATGAGAAATTTCTTACTTTAGTACTGCCGGTTTCGCCACTAGAGCTGTTACCATAAGTACCTATAGTCATTAAATAGGTGATCAATATTAAATGTATATAATATGAATGTAACAAATCGCATTTTACGAAATAGTACACCAGGCGAATTATTGTGTGGTGAAGGTTTATTGTGGGAAATAGATGCATAATTAGCAAAAATGGAGAATTATATCTGGAGCCCAAATTTATTTAATTACTAAACTAATTACGTATGTCATTTGTAAAGTATTATTCAAAAATGATGTAAGTATGGTAGTTTTGTACTTAATATTTATCATCAGAGGACATTAATATCTCGCTTTCAGGTATAGGGGTTCAAATTCGGACGTTCATGGGTTTAGCTATGTATCATACTTTCTTCGCCTTCCTTATCTATAATCACCGTGTAACTTATACTAGATATGAATACTCATAGTTATCTATAGATATGGTGATTTATTTTGTCCATGGTGAATTATTGTTTGGAGGCTCGTTTTTGGCTTAATCTTCTCTTAATTTACCAAGAGGGTGAATTAATTCGCAAAATACGGTATACAGTAAACTAGAATTGCACCACATCTCTATTACATATAGCCATCTAAAAGTGTTTAAATAAGGGATTCACAATATTAGTGTCCCTTGATGCTTATAAACGTAATAATGTTTAAATGCTTCATTTCACATTTAAACTTTCTGTGGGAATAACTGCAATTTAGTTTCGTTACATAAGAGATAAATCGAAAGGACAACTTTATTAGCTAACAATACTAAGTCAAGCAGAGCTATAGAAAGAGAGTAGGACTTTTGATTAGACTTTCTTCCATTGAAATGTGTAAAACGCTCAGCAGCAGATCCTGTTTGGTAAGTTGAAAGGGAGGACAGAATGAAACCCCTTGTAACCCAAGCTACAATTACCGAAATGGAGGCCTCAATTAGAGAAAGGTCCCTGCTGCTCCATTTAGCAGTAGTAAGGAAAACGTCAAATACTTATACAGCGTACTTGACACATGTGGTATCTGAGCATCAAGCCATACAATTCAGAATCTGCGTGCAAAATTAACACTTCTAAAACTATATTATGTATATATTTGGATTGGGTATACTTGTATATCTTACTTCAACCTTTTTAATTACAAATTCTTAATCTGGCAGAATACAAAAGATTTTTTAGTAATCTTAAAGTTCACAAATCTCAATATGAGACGAAAAGAATAAATAAAAATTCTAGAAATGACAGCTTTGAATAGAAACAACATTATTAAATATTTAGAAATGTATTATTAAGTTTGGTATTAATATTTCGTCTGTCTGTGTGTTTGTCTTTAAAAAATGTTTGTAAATCCCATTATTAACTGTACTAACAGCTTGAGTAGTAAAATTAATACATAACTATATTATCTGTATGCTCACACTAATATAACGATGCATGTTATCTTTAGGCATTGCCTATACGTATCTTACATTTACGTAAGTATTGCATATATAAATAAAATCAAAATAAATTATTATTAAATATGTCTTACTATTAGATGTAATTTTATAGTGTGAATGCATTTAGTATAGGTACCTACATAAATATTGTAGGTTGTTGCTGCCATTTACCTCTAAGTACTACTTTACCTGGCAGAGTCGCATTGAAAAACATGCATGAATGAAAGAAGTAATAGAATAAGTGTAAGTTGGATTACAATAAATGATTATTTGGCATTATAATTGTTTAGTGACTTTTTCTGTCACGTCTGACAATGAATATGTGATCTCATTTATTGTCTACCATAGAATATTGTATTTAGCAACTAGTGAATTCATGAATTGTATAGAGTAAGGTTGTTCTTGTTAAGAGGGAAGTAGATTCACAGCAGCATGTCGTCTCAATTTACTAGATCCACACATCCAACCGAGTTATGAGTTAACTGACCAAAGGGACAGACAAGACAGGTACAGGTAGTACAGATACACTACACACCGCAGAGCTATGTATATACCTTAGGTAGGCATCTTTGCCTAAGTCTACACAACAAAAGGCGTCATTCATTCATAATTCATAGTATAATAGAACGTGTATGTAGACAAGGATGGTTAGTTAGTGGATAAAGTGTAATAATAATAATAATAAGTAAATGAATGCAGTGTAGATAGAATAAAGGGGAATGCCGTGGGTAAGTAAAATGTACCTCGTATGTACAATGTACATACACAAGTAAACTAGAGTAAAGTGAGGATAACATTGGATTGGATTGCCTTGACGGCATGAGATGACATAGCAGGTAGCAGCTATACTTTAGGAAGGTATTAGTAGAAGAATAAATAAATAGGAAGACTAAGAATAAAAGAAAGATTTGAAAAGAGGAAGACTGTGTAGAGGGATTTGGTCCGTCGGGTTGTTTGAGCCGAGCTTTGAGGTTTGTGAATGAATGTGGCTCCTTGCGGGGCTGCCTGTCATTCGGATGGCATTCCACCTGTGCGGCTACAAGAATCTCTCTATTGACGAGTGACCCTCCTGGTACCTCCTTTGCCAACCTATTTCCACCCTTCGCCACGGAGTCTCTCCAGGAGCTACAAACGATCTCGCACTTCATTATCCCACCGAAAAGACCCCAACTAATCCAAACAATGACATTTCGCCTATTACAGGAACACAATATCCTAATACCTTATTTTCCTATGTGTCAATTTTACTTTGTGCTACGTTTCTTACCCGAATTATACACTGCATCTTGCATCACACACTATACAACGAACTTTGTCTCTTATAATTCCTTCTCTTTGCCTTATTACTAGTTAAGTTACTTCGTACTGTGCTCCATTCAATTCATTTATGCATTCAATCTATTAGTATACACTTTAAAAGTATATTTGTATACAACTTGTCTACTAAGTTAGTATGGAAGAGTAAGTGCAAATATTGTAGACACAGAAAAATTCTATTCTCATGCATACATACTAATGTAATGTTTCTCATAGTAGCTAAATAAATATTAAAAGGCAATCTATTCAAAACATAATCCTTAATTTCTTTATACAGATAAGAGTTCACTCAAGTCAAGTCAAGTATTATTATTATTATTAAGGGACGTATATGTTATATACTCATATAAGTATGTATTTGGCAGTTCCTCTGAATATTGCAGTTAAATAATTGAATACAGATTATCTTTAGTTCATGTATGTGCTATAAATATATTATTTTCATTGTATTTTGTGGTGTGCATGCATATTGATGATTTTTGTATAGTTATTATAAAGAGGGTAGTTGTACTTGTACTTGTACTTGTACTTGTATTCTAAATGAGTAAGTCGAAGAGTCGGGAGTTGCTTATTGTTAGTAACATAATAATAATGAATTCACCATCCCTTTCACTGACTAATAAATGACAATGGCTATGTCAACATCTCAATTCTCCACTTGACTAGTTAACATGGAAAACCACAGCATATCAAATGGAGATCCTTCCTTCCTCAAAACTGTATTGTTCCAGTCCAATGTCATGCCACTACACTGGATACACTACACTTCTGCTCTGGAAAGGCATTACATACATATCTACATCTTTAATTATTGGATTTTCCTCCTTTGGGAATCCTCCAGAGCAAATTAGACGTCCGACGGGACACGACGTGAAGCCTTCCATTTCTTCCCCACAAAATATAATCTCATTCTATCTACTTCATTACACACAGTATTTAATGTGGAATATATATCTGGCATTACATCTTTTTATACTGTATTACAATGATTTCGTATACTGATGGTCCATGATTTCTGTCTGTTATACTTATCTGTCAAACAATGTATGTATAGCATAATAATAATAGTAATAATGACAGTATGTATGTATGTACTATTACATCTACATAAAGATTAGATCTGTTCGCGTACAAATATAGTTTTCTCATCTGTCTGCTTTACTTACAATGCATAATATTATTTCAAAACAGTACAGAGTACAGGGTAAGCGTGTTTAATTAGCATTATACAATTATAAGTGACTGGACTCGTTCCGTATCTACTGCAATTGCACTGAAATTCTGCTCCAGTAATGTTTTGTGTAATGCCATTCTATTTCTACACATAGGTTTCTGAATCTTTATGCTTGTTATTGTAGAATAATGTTTACTACTTGCTGGATAAGAAAATTTCATGTAGAACATTCTACCAAATAAAAATATTGTACCTAGTACTTAATTTAAAACAATATAATGTGATGGAATAGCATTGGTGCAACTCTACTGACTGCTTTCTAAAGCAGGCAATTCTAAGCAAGTAGATATATGTATGTAGTATGACTAATTTGGTTTCAAAAATGAAATAAGTGAAGTAAACAATGGATAGTTCATACATTAATTACATATAAGTAATTAGGTACTTAGGGTAATAAGTATTCCTTAACAATAGCAAATAACCTGTCCAGAGACAATAAGTAAAATAAACTGTGAATAAAAATATTATTTTGATTTATTGCTGGTGACCGTAATTACCAAATTATTGCCTCTATTTTTGCGGCGAGTTGAATTTTCTTGCACTCAAGGGAATGAGTATACTTTATAGGGGAATGAGTCTCAAGTTAGAATTTCCCTTTCACCAATTTAAGCATGGCATAAAATATATTATTTCTGTCCTTTTAATATAGGAAAAATCAGAGAATGACAAATTGTTTCCACGTTACCACTTTCTGAAAATTGATTGCGAAGAAACCAAAAATAGCAATTTAGAATTTAACATTTGTGCAGTATGTAGTTTGTAGTATGTTTGTGTAGTTATGTAGGAAACTAGTTCACTAATTGCAATTGTAAGAATTCATAAGAAAATAATTTATTTGGAGAAAATAAAGATACACATCACTACAATAGTAATAATAATTGTGAAGATTTTTGTAAATAAAAAACAATAATTGACGAATATATATGGTATCTATTTACATTCATGTAAAAATACTACAGATTTATATCTATTGATAGGATCTCCTTTTTGCAACATCCAATGTTTCCAATACTAGATAAGCGCATACTTCAAGTATATAACAAAACTACTTTGAACAATATGGTCCTACTGGCCCTGGTCAAGTTAAGAAATCACGTACCATATTATACAAGAATAATCGATCATTCCCCTTTGGAATCAAACTTTATATATCCACAAACAATAGAAACATAAGTATAAGTAAAGATGATTTGGTTTATGCAATCTCTTTTTAATATAAAATTTTTAATAAAATTTTCCTTTTACCTTTGAATGTACATAAATAGCTATAAAATAGCTACAAATTCGGTCATATTATAATGTAACAAGTTAATATTGGTGGATATAGTCACTTATATAATTTTAACTTATTTGATCTAGTTTATTTTCTATTGTAGATAATAGAAAATACAGAATAAAAGATTTCAAAGAGTTGTGAGACAATTTTAAGGTGGTCTGGTCTGGCTGGTCGTGGACAGCGAAGGTAATATAATGTATGTAATTATTTACGTGTTATTTAATGCTTTATAAAAAGTGTGTATTTAGTATTAGATGTAAATGAGATGGTAAAATCCAGATTACAAGTTTGTGAGCTGCGGATTGACGAAACTGGACATTAGAGGTCAGTTAATAAACTGGGAACACTATTCCATTTGTTAGCTATCTGTACGTACAGATAAATAGCTCACCAGCTTTTTCCATGTATTTATGTTACGTAATGTTATACAATGTAAATTTGTTGCGGTGTGATTGTTCACTACTTGTTAAGTTGGATTTGGATATGTTTCGTTTGCTTTGCTTTGTGGAGCAATAGTAGTGGATGAATACTGGACTCACTTTGTATGTACATTTGTACAAAGGAAGACTGCTTATGCTACGAAGAGTTACATAATATTGTATAGTTAAGCTATTCTTTCGTATGTACAGTTTACAGTATGTAGTATTGTATGTAGGGAGACGGTGGCGCATAAGGGGAAAGTGGCAAGACTATCCCGTTGGATTGGGTAAGGCCTCGAGTGGCTGGAAAATTAGGGCTGGAATAGAACGGCAAAGGAGGCGTGCCAACCAACTGCCAACAAAGCTGGATTCTACTTTTTCAATGCTGGATTCTTCTCTCTGAATCTGAACAACTTGGCTGAGGCTTTGGCTTCTCGCTTCCTTGCCTTGGCTGAGGCTCACTCCATAATATACGTTTCGCGATAATATTATGTTATGTTCGCTTTGGCTTTGGCAAATGCTGGGCTGTACTTCACATAAGTATTTCCACTATCTCACCAAAATACTCGCTAACTACAACATACAATACTTCAGATACTATTTACTACCACTACTGCACTACCTGAAAAATATTAACACTGATAGATAACTAAAAAAGGAAATCCTATTATGTGAAATGGAAATATCTAATCTGCATTTTAGAATACCTACATAAAAGCTAATGACTAAAGTAAACAGAGATAAGTGTAAGCAAGCAAAACTAATCATATTACATAGAAAAGTAGACTCACAATAGAATAAATCAACTGAAAAGGAACATTGAACACATATTTACTATCTAAATTCAAAAATACATACTACAACGCATACAAACAAGTCTAAGCTGTTTATCAACAGAATTAAATAGTAAATCAGTGAAAAAACATAATATTTATCAGCATCACGTTTGCATGCATTTATTTTTAGCACTTGTGTCCACGGAATAATTCACGGAGTGCTCATATGCTTGTTTATTTAAACGTTGTTGATTTTTTAAAAGAAATAGATTTTTTATTTCCTTGCATTGAAGATATACAAAAGTTAACTAAATAAATAGAGCATTATTATTTTATCCACGCCAATTATATCACAAAACTAATAAATTGGTGAGATGATGTAGCTTTTTACAGAAATATTATCACAATAGAGTGAAACCCTATATAATGTAGCTTGCCCTAATGTAAATACATACATACATTACATTGTGTAAAACTAATTAAATGATACTACGAATTATTAGCAAAAATATGGTCTAGTCTAGGTAAATAGGTAAGGTATTTAATTGCTTATATTTAATGGGACACCAAAAATAGCATAACTTATGAACTACTTATATGTAAGTAAGTACTTATTTACGTAAGCTTTGTACATAACAACCAGATGACTTGAATTGAGCAGTTATAGTTCCAAATACAAATTACATACAGTACTACTACATAGCTATAAAGCTTCCGGTATTCAGGGCCTGTCCGAGGCATGTGCGGGCTGTGCGACTGCACAGGGCCTCGCGCTTTAGGGGGCCTCGCGCTGGCCAAGAAAGAAAAAAATTCTTTGCATTTGCATAAGACTAAAGCGCCATGAATTACCAACCACCAGAATTATATCACTCCTAATGTTAAGTAAATTTCCATTTTAAATAGATTAAATAGTATATTTTTGAATAGTATTTAATTTTCTGTGTAAATATTGCTGCCGGAATTCTCTGTGTGTCTTCTTGTTCTATTTCTGATGGGATGGGGAATAGAATTCTATACCCAAAGGAAGGCACAGCAAACTAAAACGGAATATAGGATGTTGTCATGCAAACGAAAGCTAGACCTAAAATTGGCAATAAATACAAAAAAATGGCGCTTCGAGCAATTTTAGCTACTAGAAATTGTTTAAAATTCCCAAAAATTAAGAATACAACGAGTTTTGAAAAAAAAGGTTGCACAAAATTGTTTGTAAATTCTAAACTGCAGTCAGTCAAAATAAATGCTAGATTAATCGTACCCAAAAAAAGTTCGCTCTGACGGGCGAATAATTTCGACAACGTTTATGGCCATCACGAACCCTAAACCCCTCATAAAAAACCTGTATACCAGGACCTGCACAGGGCCTCGCATATTTCAGGACAGGCCCTGCCGGTATTCTGATCATTTTCTTGTTTCTGTGTTCTATCAGTATGTATGTAAGCAAATCATGTACCTAACTATCATGTCCAGAGTAGGTAGTAGATATCCATGGTACAATATTGCGAATGTTTTCTTCTTCCAGTGACTTACTACTTTGCTTAGTGAGTGTGAAGCAGAAGGAAAGCAATGCGAATCCTAGAGAGAATGATCATCGAATCATCCTAATACCTAAGTACTCTATACTATCACCTTGTAAAGTTTATACTGATATGAAGTATAGATAACCTTACAGTACACTAACTAACACAACAGTAACAATACGGACTTACGGACAACGAAAAACTATGTTACCTGAATAGAGATCCAGGAATAGAGTGACGGTACCCTGTTCCTGGCCTGTTGTGTACATAAATAGTACATAAGTGTATATATTTAAGGTCTAGCTTTAGGCCAGTAGAAAAAGCCAAGAGCAAGAGCAAGGCCCGAGATGCCGTGAACAAAGTAAACTGTGTATTCAGTGTTCAGTCGTCGCATTCTGCTGTTTCTTACAACTTGCATCCAATTCAATGGTGTTGAGGATGTGCATAGATTATATAAAGTACAGAATAGACGTAGAGTTGCATGAATGTGTAGTACACACTACACACCGTGTAGAACATTTAGTAGAGTACACAGTACACACACACTACTAGAGAAAGAAGAGAGAATTTCAGAGCCAAAGCTAAAGGCATCCCCAGTATTAGTATTACTACATAGAAGAGTAATAGAGTAAAAGAGTAGTAACTCCAGAGAGTATTCCCTAGAAGAAGAGTGCTTGTGTAGAATATAGAAATCCAGAGCAGGACAGAGATCACACAGAGAGGAGTTGAGTTCCGTGTATTTAAGTTGTAGTCGGGCAGAGTTGGGTTTTGGGTTCGGTTGTATGAATGTGTGTGTCGTCTGTGTGTGTCGTGCTTCCTTCTCTCGTCCTCGTCTCCGCCGCCGTGTGACCAGCCAGACACCAGATCAACTTACTTGAGCAACTCCTTAATTGAGTGATTCTCTTCGACTGAACACAATCCTCATGCTCCATTAACGCTCTTCCGCTCTCTCAACAACCACCACATACAATACACACAAAGCCAAGCCTCTCTTTTAGTCTTACTCTTACATTCACATACCATCATCACATTACATTACATTGCATTAGATACTTACACCTAACATAACATAACATAACATAATATAGGAACAAGAACAAGAACAACAGAGAAAGAGAAAAGGAATGCAACACAAACACTATTCTCCGAAATAAAAGTCTTATATCTCTGGATTCTCTTGTTTTCTCTGTTCTGTCTCTTCTGTCTGGTGGAATCTGGAATCTGGATGTAGGTAACTTCAACTTGAACTGCAACGACAACTAAACCAAACCAAACCAACAAACTAAAATCCCATTAATTTCTCTTTTCCTTGTCCGCCGCCGCTTCCTCAGCCCTCCTTTCACTGAGTTCACTCTTTCTTTATTACTTAAGTACATACTACATTGCATTACAATTGGAATACAATACACTTGACAGAGACAACCGCCGTTAAACATCCTTCCGAACCAAAACAAAGCAAAAGAAACTTTATGACTTTCACTCCCATCTTCCCTCACACTTAAACATAAATACTACCTACACATTTTATCATCTCTCCGGGTGGAAAATTAATCTCCCTCGTTACAAATCAGATATATATATCCTAAAATATGCTTGATTAAATATTTAAGCTGAAATTAAAGTTAATTCTCACCACGTACGATAAAAATGCAAAATCAAAGAGACACTGACAACTGACTGAGATATTTGTACTTACCAGAAACTCAAAGTCTGTAGCTATTTGTACAAACACAATTAATTCTACAATAGTATCGTAAATGTGCTCCACTTTTTCTTTTAAGCAACGAATGTAAAAGTGAAGTGAACATTCTCCGGAAGATATTCGCCATATCGCCAACGTGAACCATATTGAGATTGAGGGACTCTTGTTGGAAATCCAGGAAAGAAACTTTATTCCCTGTTGATAAAGTAGTAAATTGGAAATACATGAAACTTTAATTGTTTTCGAGTAGCTGCATAGGTTAAAGAGTATTTTCCTATACTTAAATAAGTAGAAGGGAAAATTCCATAGGAAATAAAGGGAAGGGAAAAGTTATCCAGGACAGGAATAAAAAGCATCTTATAGATAGATAGTTAGAATCAAGTCTGTAAGTGTTAGCACTAAGCTGAGATCTTTCTTTTGAGTGTTTCTTCAGTGAGTGTTCCGGAATCAACATCATACTGCCGGCATCTCAGCTGTCGCCCGTTGCCTCGTGGCCGGGCACAAATTCTCATCATCCAGCCAACAATTCTTCCGATCCTATGCCCCATAAAGGTAAGTCTCTTTATTACGCTTCGCCTATTTCTTCTTTACACTTTTACGACTAGGTAGGTGTATGTGTCAGTGTATCTTTATATTTATGTATATTTATTCAGTTCAGTATAGTAGGACTAAAGAAACTAAAGGCTCCAGGAGCTATCTCCATGTTTTAGCCATAAATATTCTTCAATCACACTACACTCCAGAACTTTAGACCTTCACTCATCCATGTAAACTTTATTACATCTTCAACAGTTTAATTCACTTTCACAAAACTATTTTTAACTAGACGATTTGACTTTACCCAGAATCTCTACAATAAATCAAATAAGTAGGCTTACAGTTTATTATCTTTTCTTTGTGTGTCTTGCCAAATCTTTTTTATCCACAAATAGTATCAGTATACTCACACAAACGTATAGAAATCACAGTTTATTTTTATATTTATTTTATGCTCGATTATCTTTAGTTTAAATCAACTAAATATCACAATTACATACTGCACTGTAGCTAATACGTGTAGTAATATTAAATATTTGACATTATTTTTGACTATTGTAAATCAACAGTAAGTAAATTATGAAGTAACAAGCTCATCACTTTTATGAAAACATGTTTTCTATAATACACTAATCCTGAATGATTAATATATGTACATTAAACACTACATTGTTAGTCTAATAGTAGATAATTAGTAATAATTACCCTTACAAAAAGAGAGTATATTATTAGTAAGGTATCTATGAATTCATTACATTATTTATATGTACATAACACTTTTCAATATATTTATAAGCATAAATTACAGTTTTAAAGCATAGATTGTATAATAAGACTATTGTTTATCATTTAGGTTTCTGTTTTCGTGTAGCAATGGACAAGGAACAAGGTATTAGATTATAGACATTAAAACCAATTACATTGATTTTATTTTTAATTGCTTGTCTTCTATAATTTTATATTTGTGCCATAACTGTTTTGTCTTATTTCACTTTATTTCTCATGATATTCTAACATGTATTATACAGTGTATTAAGTATGTAGAATATTATACATAAATAGGTATGCAAAATTCTTATTTCAAGGAATATCTCGCAAAAATACAAAATTATTGGTTAGAAATAGTACAAATATCTCGTGTTTGCATAAATATTCTACTCATTCATAATTGGAATTGTTTTAGCTTAACAGTATCATACAGGTTTAAAATGTGTACACTATAAATACAAACATGTAGAATTAAAACACATTATCGGTAAAAAAGAGTTCATTATTAAGTTAGCACCATAATATATTTTATAAGATTACGTTGCGGCGTGATAAAATAGATTATACATAACAACTTTAGTAAGTAATAGGGCTCTCGTTTCCGTTACTTTCCGGCCAACACATCTCATGATGAGTATTCATGAATTAATGAATACACAACTCATTATTGAGCCCAGTGTATTACACATATATTACGACAGTGTAAAATATAACAGCATTTGTATATAGTAGGACCTAACTCTAGGAAATGCTTTATTCAGTAATTAATTACGGAACTTGTGATTTCATTAATGAAATGAAATTACATAAGGAAGAGAGTTTGTTGATGAGTTTGCATAGCTGAAGAAATGCTTCCGGGAATCCGATGTTAATTATAATTTCAATCGCATTAGCATAACTCTCGTCGATAGTATATAATCATTATTTGTAAGAATAATTCATGCACCAGGCTAAAAAGCTGAGATAGTTGATTAACGGTTGACGTCTTTGAAATTTGTAGAATTCTTATCAGCAATCCTGCAATGAACAAAGTCTCATTTCCATTTTTATTAATATCGCTTTTCTTCTAGATACAGCAATACAGCTAAAAATACGGTAGATACTTAGAAACTAGAGGTTACATTACATTGTACATTATTACACGATTACACGACATTATTACATGATTCATTATTAACGCTGTACTGGACAAAAACCAAAATCACTGAAAGGCAAAGAATCAATGAACGATAATCCAATTAAAGATTGTTAGAACGAAGATATTCTTCAGTATGTAAAGAAATAGAAATCAAGGAACAATTTAGTATTCATGTCAATGTGTAATTTATGACAACATTGCATTTTCTTAGTACAAGTAATAAAAAAACATAACCATATCAAAGAAGAAAGTTAAGTTTAGCTAACTTGGGCCCCTTCTAATTGTATTTGTAGTTGAATAGTTATTTTATTAAGTTAAATGAGTCTTTTAATGCTAAGCGTTTAGAGTACAGCACTAACAGCAATTAAGCAGTTTGACTTATAGCGTTTGAGGATCTTTGGCTCTTTAGTTTAGATTGTCAGTTTGGTTGTGTTGTGTTTTGTTGACTGTTTAGCCGATCTATTATTATTTCCTGCATTACTAATGCATCCGGAACTCGGTGAGATGTGACGAGAAATGAGAAAAGAGTGTAAAGACCGAGTCCGACCAAAGTGTCATTTTATTATTGTCTCACAAAAGATTGTCGGAGGACTCATTGCGGACTCATCCGCCCTGCACAAGAGTACTTCCGGAGAAACGATCCTCTTCTCCTCCCGATCTCCCGAATATTCCTCCATACCCATTCCCTCCCTCTTTCTCTCTATCTGCTATCTACATACAATATCCCATTTTACTTTTACTATCATATCACAAACTTACACTTATTGTATTTTACGTACAATAATCGTAGTTTCGTAGTTGACTCGCCACGTTATCCTTTCTTATTTCATTTCATTATATTACATTGTACTGTATTTTGTAGATATATTCATTTTATTCAGTTATATATTTATATTGCACATTTGGACAATAACACTAACGCTATCTGTATCTGTCCATTCATTTATATTTGTATATACATTTTGGCTGATGCCTTTGTAGTCCATTTAGATATCTTTTCTAAGCTGAGCTGCAGCGCAGCACTTTACTTTGTTCTGGTGTCGTCCTGAGTCCTGATGATGATGTGACTGAACTGAACACTGAACTCCTGATAAGCGATAACACAACATTGTAGCAATAGCAATGCATAATATAAACTTGTCCCCATCTCATCTTCACCCTTACACGCTTGTTCCCATGTTAATGGCTACAATGCAACTCCGCTCCCACTCATCATCACTTTTATCTCATCCTTTGCTCTGCTTTGCCTTTTCACGTATAATATACACTAGCACATAACCAAAAGCGAAAAACACTCGTACTTTCACAATATCCCATTTCATATCCCATCAACCGAACAAATTCTATCTAATCTCAAACACAATCGGAATACACTATGCATGAATGTGTGTAGTGTATTATATGCAAAATCCAACACTCTAGACTCAAAGGACAGAACACACTTGCAGTGCAAAGTAAAGGCAAAGAATATTTACATAGCATACGCTTTTCTTTCCGCTCCCATCTCAAAATGTTTTTTAGTCCCATAAATATTACAGAGAAAATACACAACTTTCAAACTAAACTCCATATTCAATAGCTAAACGGCTAAACGCTAAACTTATCGCCCTGTGCAATCAATTTCATTTTTCATTTTTAGTTTGTTACACTATTATTACTTTCTCTTATCTTACTAATAAATAGTTTTGTTATTCTACATGCTAGCTCCATGTTTTAATAAATAGTCAATATAATGGTCTTTACAACTCTACTAATAATATCATCACCATCTAATACGGTACTTTTTATTTAATAACGTGCACATAAAAAATGTGTTGAATTTGACTCGATTAGTAGATACGTGATTATATTATAGGGTTATATTTGTATAAAGATAAAATAGTTAGATAATGATGATTTAAATGAAATAGACATTTTGCTAAAAAAATCACAAATTTTGAATCACAAATATCAAAAAGCAATTAAATGGTGTAGACTATTTTGCGCAATTACGCGCAAGAAATAAAGAGTATGTATTTACTTAATGTGTTACAAAAAATTGACTTTAATTGAAAACTTTCAATTAACCGTCCCATTCATAGAGTCAGAACTTTCCAAAATTAGATCATTCAAAAAGGTGTATCAAAATGTATGACATTTTATTATTCAGTGAACACATTATTTAATCAGAAATATGAGTTTAAATCTTCTTTAATCATTAATAGTGTTAGCTTCATAACCACTACTATTACTATCTGTATATACTAAAACTAAATAGGTAGAACTATTACGGTAAACATATTACAAACTATTCTCTTTTTTATTGACGTAATGTGATTGCCTGTATATCTGTAAAATTTTTTAATGAAGACACTATTAATAGCTATAAACAAATACTATAAAAAATTCAAAATTCGTATTATATTTACATTTGTGAGAATTACAATTCTTATTGATTACATTATTAAACGTCTTACTTATTTAAATGAAATGTATTACTTATGATACAAATTGGCTTCGGCTTTTCGTTATTATCAAGGGACAAAAATGAACTGAAATGATGAGGATTTAAAAGTCATATATTTATTACGATAATAAAGTTACCTAGTAGAAGAGGGTTGCTCTTGAGAGGTGCTATTTGAAGATATTTGTTAGCTGAAGTACTTATTATAGGCTTAGGTGCTATATTATGAGTGTGTGCCATTATTATTAAATATTACTATTTTTACGGTTGGACATTCCTGAATTATTCCTTACTTCAGCTTGGTGTTATGTTAGCTTCATTTTATATCCAATAAATCTCATACAAATAAATATGTATGAATCTAGTGCTCACTTTTATGTATTTCATAGAGTGATCATGTTTTAGCCCTGGAACAAGATGTAATTCATTTCAACCTTAGTGTGTAGTAGTGTGCTTACATTATTATAACAACTACTAGAAACTATTTATACAAATAGTAAGTACATACATAGTTATAAGTATAATGTCTGTAGTAGGAACATTAATATCTTAGTGTAGATATAATAGTAGTGAAGAGAGGAATAATAAAGGAGCTCTTGAAAACTCTGAGGGAACAATAAGGATGAAGTTGTGTCGTATTGAGAATGGAGAGCAGTTTTGTTACATTATTAGTACATAGAAAACTACAACAGTTTGTTCATTGAATAATGTAAAGGTTAGAAATGTAGGATATTGTCCTGTTAACAATATCTATCCATGACACTGACAACTTATGAAATCATAAAGAATGAATGGAATCCCCGTCAGTTTAGTTTAGGTCTCTCTCACCTTCACATACAACATATATAGTAATAAGCACTTTTTCATAAGGAACCGTCCGTCCCACAACGACCCTTGAAAATCATAATTGTCTATATCATTTTCATATCGTATCGCCTCTTTAGTTACTTCACTCACATCAGACAGAAGCAGAACATTCACAGAATAGAGCTACATTACATTCAGAATCTTTTTGTTAGCTTTCCTTGTTGCCACTCACAATAAGGAAATTGAAAACCAAATGTCACCACTAGAAAACACAATGATAACTTTTACACTCTGTCATCGAATACTACGCCCAGTTAACTTTTAGTTTTCTAGCTCTAAGTAGCTATTTATTGTACTCGGGCTCCATTTCAGATTTCCACTCTTATGTATAATGTAATGCACTAAATACATAAGTACTCTCTCCAGCCTGTATGGCATTGCTCACAAAAAGTTAACAAATTAATACAGAAAGATTTTCAGTACACTATACTGCTTGTTTGAAATATCAGCACAGGGTGCTATACTTTATTTTCCCGAGTGCATTAATAGTAATAGGTTAGAATCATATAACACACACATTGAGCTTCATGTTCTAATTTCATTAACACTATTATTAACTAATATTACTTTTAAAGTACATTTTATGTAAAACAAATATTTAAACAATGTAGGCATCATAATTAATAGACTAACGGCCAAATCTTAATTACCGATAGCACAAAACACCGAATTACTTATTATAGTACATAGCTTTTTAGTAATAATTTGTCTACAACTTAATATCAATTAGAATTTTCTGTCCATATATGGGATCTCATGACAATTACTAAATAAATTTTCATTTGCTAGTATTCAAGTATGCCGATGAAATATTTAACGAGTCTCAAGTGTGTAATTAAGAAGTGTAACCAACACTCTCTGATGATGCACTTGGGTATTCAGCTTGTGCTCTTTTAACGTTTATCACAACGTGCAGGACATTTAGTACATGTAATATGTTAGTTAATCGACCGTATCAAAAAGGAAACCCCTTTTCCTCAATTTTCCATTTGCACACAGTACATTCATTAAATAAAGTATAATATCACATCAGTGTTTTACGGAATAATATATAGTATAATTTATTTACATAATTGTGCTGCAATTTCAAAATATTTGTCAGACAAGAAAGAACTTTATTATAATTATTTATTTAGTCGCGTATTTAATAGTGTTCAAATGTGACTTTATATATTTAGTGCAAGGTCTAAAGCTAATGAGATTTGACTTGGTAGGATAAGTACCTAAATACATAATGCAACTTCATACTATTACATAATGCATTCGTTAACTATTGCTAAACGCATAGACCTAAAAATATTTTTATCAATATTTTACATGAGGTTGCATTTGTTGGTAACACAATTGAAAAGGGGTTGGCTACAGACGTGATTCTATAAGAGTATAACAATACCCCTCTATTGAAACCCTATCGCACAAACTGACTCTCACTATAGTAAATATGAGCATTATTATTGAGAAGATATGCCGTTTAGACTACAAATGCTTACATTAGATAAATACTATGTGCTGTATACTGTATTTCTGTTGGTAGAATGTTGAATCGTAAAAAGCTGGATGAAAATGCATGTATAAATAAAAATTGTTTGGTGCAGAAGGGAAAGCAAAAGGCATATGAGACGAGAAACTCCTCCCTTCCCAACTCGGGACAAGACTTGTCATTTTGTTTGTCAACGTCTGTGTTTGAACTGCATTCCTCCTTTTCTCCTCTCCTCTTCTGCTCTATGGAGACTATTTTTTATCCAGTTCATTCATAGCAATACTGTACTGCATCACTGACAGACTGTATTACAATTTTACAATCCATACATGAATTCATAAACCACCATCATGGCCGAATTTTAATACCTCCTCATAGTTACTTTCTATGATGAATCAATCTGTTAAAATTAGGGATTCTGGGAAGAACCTTCACGCCGGACAGAAGATCACACACACTGACGAACGGACGGAACATCACATACCATGCTGCCACTTTGCTTCGCGTATTTATCTAACCTACAGCCTAATTAAAATCAATGCTGGCTGGTATACGCAGTAAAGTAATGGCAGCAGGGCACAGGATGTTCCGCTCGAGGTGATTCAGTCTATGTGATCTTCAGTCCGGCGGGATTTTCGTTCCGAAAACTCAAATTATGGACGTCGTGTCACTAGAGACGACTTTTTCATGCTCTGGTCACGTTCATGCATATGAATATTGCACAATAACTGAAGTTGCTAGGTATTGCTGGGTCAAACGGTTTTTTTCGTAATTTTATTTGGGATTTCATTGGTGAACATTTCCTCTGTATGAGAAATAGCCGTGTAAATACTTATACAGCCACTTCCCCACATAATTAAATGATCCTTACTCTTTTAATTAGTTCGCCATGAATTTAAAGTGGAGCAAATGGTACGTACCTACAATTTAATTTGGGAGAATTGTATTGGTTTTATAATTTACAAACAATTAGAACTATGTCACATCTTTTAGCATTAATGCTACCTACATGAACTTGTTCCTCTAATTTTTGAAGAGGGAATTATATTCAACAGAATTTCTTTTCCTGCAGAAAATTTATGAAATATTTTAGCTGAAATTTATTTTTGAACAATGCTGTTGGTATGAATTTCAAAACTCTACTCGGAAGATGTTGGTTTTATAATACCTTACAATATTTTATTTTCATTAGAAGATTTTGTCGAATTTGTTTTGATTCGGTCTTTTTCTTCTGTTAGACAGATTACTTTTCTGTATGCGAAGAGGTAGTTTAGGTTTCTATATGTATTATGGCCACGTTAAAATGCACAAACATGTAGCATTACATTACAAAGAAGATGACTCAAAGATTTGTTCCCTGATAATAGCTTTATAAAAGGAACTGTTGAAATATCATTGTGATGACTGAAGTGTCGAGTGTGTATTTTGTACAATTGCCTTTCTATGACTACGTATACATATACACGTATCCCTGCAGATTGTGAATTGTGACTCGAGTGGAGAAAAATTCGATATTAATAAATAACAATGAAATCTAGGCACATAGAAAATAAATAGTATAATGGTTAGAGATATGGACACAATGGAGTAGAGCTTATCAAATGCGACTGACGGAGAAACATCTTTCACGCTTCGAAGAACAACTTACTTGTCCATTCATACTCACACCGTCACAACGTCATACCGTCTCCGCTCACAATTCTCTCCTCAGTTAATACATTCAGTCATCTCATTCAAAGTATTATACATAAAATACATACTACCTTATATCGTTGACATAATACATATTATTATAAATTTATTTACCTTCACTACCCAAGAATATATGGTATACTGAGCAAAATACAGAATTATGCATTTGTAAACAACCAAGTAATAGTGAAGGATATCAGTATGTGTCATAGGCCCAGAGAAACAACTGCCCAGGTGACACTCGGAGATGTCCTATATTTCCGAAAAACAAAACAAGTTTACGATTATTTTTAACTGACTTGATAAATAATTCTTTGTTCTTTCAAAGATGCGTAAAAATATATATGGTAATGTATTATGGAAAAAAAACCTTTACATGAGATATTTGACAAACCTGTTAACTAATAAGCCTATAGCATGAGAGAGATAAATACATTACTTAAAAGAAGTCAGTTAAAACTACACTTTAGTAATATGCTTTCTTTTTTGTTGCACATTTACGTTTCCAACAGGATTAGAAATTAGTCCATGGTTTTGTAGTTTCCACATCCAGTAGTCCTGCCTGAATATAATAAATTACAAACAAACGTATGCAAGTTCTTATTTTATAAGTACTTACCTGCATTTTGTTTACAGTACATTTAGAGGTGCAAGAACTTGCTACTAGGTAGCTAAATGAATAAATTATATTAATATTGCCATTATCAGTAGGGAGGAATAGTAATCCACAGTATTTGAAATAATATAATAGTAATATTAAATTGGAAGGTACATTACGTATCATATGATACGAGTGTTATTGTTCCGTATCTTCTAAAATCTTATGAAACCTATTTGCGGCATTGTTACCCCAATGTATAGATTAGATTCATATTATTATTATAGTTAAAGGATGTCTGGATTTGTAGGGATACCTATTATACTGTAGTTTACTTATTGGTAGGTACATAGTAAGGTACATAAATAATATTATTAAAAGAAGAGTCAGTACAGTACACACATTATTACGTCTGCACATAATATTGTTACCTATTTATGTCGGCAGGTATTTGTATTGAGATTGAGACCTCCTACTCCTATTTACATTTAAATAGATACGCAGTAGGTACATTACGTACTTACTCGATACCCAGTATCTACCATACCTACATAACTATTATTCTCTTTGCTATTTTGTTGTCGACGAATCGAAAGGACCCTTCATAGTATTCATGTCTTACTTAGTTTTTCTTTCTTTGCCTTTTGCCTTGACACGGCTTGTCGTTGTCTACAGAAGACAGAAGAAACTCAAAGCAACGCATTTCATTCAATATAAAGATACAAATGTTAGCAATTCTATTGAAAGCTCTACTTACTTAGGTTAACTATTTACTAGTAGTATGTAGTACATAAGTTAGAGGATATAATATGGTACATAGAACATAACATCAAGAAGCGAGCGAGCGAGGAGCAGCGGCTAGACCAAAAGAAAGTTAAAGCAAAGCTCAATCCTACTGTCATGTCAAATGACGAAAATCAAAAGAATGGGACTACATACAAATAAATACAAGAGCAAAGGCAACTAAGTATGCACATACATTAGATATGTACATACTTATACATTAGATAGAAGGGATAAGCATTTTTCTTCTTGTATTTGTACTTTGTACATTGTATCTGTACTTGAAAAAAGGTTCTACTTCTACATAATATAGGTAATAGGCAGACAGAACAGAAGTGTATTACTTCTTGTACTACTGTACATAATATAGTACAAGTATAGTATGCAGTAAATATAAGTAAGTTCACTCAATCGGACAGAAGAAGAAAGTGTATCAAGTTTGAATGGATAGAATGGATACCTGTCATTTAGCCGGCTAACATATTGCGATAAGATAAACAATAACAGTAAACAAACTATGTACAAGGCCTTTTTGTTTTTTACATAATACCCATTCACCTAAAACGTCTTTTTACATTATTTAAACATTTTATGCATTTAATGGCAAACAAAACTATGAAAGTTCTTTTAAAAGTCTGTGTGGAATAGTAAATAAGTACATTATTAGCATAGCACATTAAATGATATGTATAATTACTACATCCATTTATACGAAGCTGAGTTAGTGCACCACTGCTATACTTATTACTTTGTTAATGTTGCGCAAGTATCTGTGTGGCTACAGATATAAGTAGCAGATTTTTATTAGCCCCAAACTGATTTGTAGTAATGTGTTATAATAATATAGGCAATTAACGATATTAAGTCTACTTGGATTGCATTGCGTTTAGAATTGTAATAGTAAGGATTTGTGTACATAAATAGGTAAGGAAAGGAGTTTATTGCTAACTTGTAGTTAACCGCTAGGAAAGCAAACAAGAGGAAAGGGGATGATGTTATGATCATTTAATGATTAGAAGGTACATGAAGAAAGAAAATAGAGAAGGGGATGCAGTTTTAGTACATAGTTATTGGAAATAGTTAGTTACTTTAGATTAGGAACAATTGCTCACTAACCACTTGCACATATAGACTAACAATAACTAATATTATAGCCCAGTACACTCACATTGCACTAAGATAACATAACATAACATAAGATAATAGACCAGGCTCAGCTAAATTCGATTTCATGAAAAAGTCACGATTGTATTTAATTGCTAATGATTGTGATTGTTCCTTAGGGCACAGCGGCATAAATCAATTGGGTGGTGTCTTTGTAAGTGGGCGACCATTGCCTGACTCAACCCGTCAGAAAATCGTGGAGTTGGCTCATTCGGGTGCCAGACCATGCGATATCTCACGCATTCTCCAAGTTTCTAATGGCTGTGTGTCCAAAATACTTGGCCGGTGAGTAAACTTTCCTCCTCGACTCCATTACTCTGCGAAAATTTTCTCTATTCTCCACTCATTCAAGTCATTTTTCATTTCGAGTCTCAGTTGTTCGATAATAAATGGACATTATCCTTTCCTTCGGCTTTTCCTACTCAAATACTATACTATACCTTTCCTATATAAGTATTGCTCCATGCATCTCCACAGTACCTACTTCTTTAAACTTATTACATTTTTTACTATTACTATAATAAGTATGTCCCTATATACTTTCCTAGCTCTTTCTCTTTTACATTCGGAAAGTATCATAACGTAAAATAAAAAATAAAATTCCTGGAAGCGTTATAGTGCAAGAGCATGGCTTGTTGTTTCTAACCACTGTACTGTAGTGTACTACACTGTAAGTACTTTAGTAGTTTCCCAGTTTTCAACTAGCCCGTTCGTTCCATTATTCCAGTGAAAAACCCATGCTGGACAGAACAGCAGGCAGTTTCCATTTCAGTATATATTCCCAGTTTAAGTGAATAGCGATACAGATTTTTTATATAGCTAGATAGCTACAGCTACCTCATTTATTGTAAAGTAGGTCCCCATTCTTCAATTTCTTTAGTTTCTCTTGGTTATTGTTTCTGATCCGAAGGAAGGCAACTTGGAGAAACTTTCTCTTTTACTTATGATACATTGCCTAAACACTTCCCTACTCTTCCCATCTTAAACAAAGAAATCGCTTCCTGGAGAAAAAACTTATTGCTGCCTATTCCGAATTCCGAACTGTGTGTGTGTATAACTTGCTCTTGCTATACAGCGTACGATGCAAAGGCTGTATCTTATTACTACTACCGTTTAATATATTGTTCTATAAGTACTACTTATATATCTTGGTGTAATAGCGTGTTTGTTTTTATTTCCAGGTATTATGAGACGGGATCGATTCGACCACGAGCTATTGGCGGTAGTAAACCTCGTGTGGCAACTTCCAGCGTAGTGCATAGAATTGCTCAATATAAACGGGAATGTCCATCAATCTTTGCATGGGAAATCCGAGACCGGCTTTTGTCCGAAGGAATTTGCTCTAATGACAATATCCCCAGCGTAAGTTCATTATTTAATACTTTAGCCACTTCTTATTTCCTCTTCCTTCCTAATATATCATCAGACAAGCCAAGCCTAGCCAGTGCACTCTATAAATGGGAGATTAAGCTAATTCGCTAATTTAGCCGGCCAACTTTTTCATTATAATTCGTCGTACAAGCTGCATTAGTGACTGGACAAATGTATTAAAAACCTGTTCACCATGTTGAGTTATGTGGACTGTATCAGAGTAAGTATTTAAATCTGAAATGATGCATTAGATCTAATTATACATTTCTATAGTATGTATATTTAATATAAAAAAGTATGCTAACCGTCATTGACTTATTTAATAACAATTTATCATAAAAAGGATCTTACAATATGTATTATTGGATTAGATTTGTCATTAAATAACTTTTATTCGCTTAATTACTTTGCTATCTAAATTAATTCTGTTAACAAATTGTCAAAACTGAATAGAAATCCGCAATTACATCGTAAATGTGTAAATTATAGAGGATTTGGTTATTTTCGCTGTTTATTTCTGGTAAGAGGAGTATTGAGATAATTGCTCTACAAGAGAGAATATAAGTAGGAAGCGCAGGTGGGTGTGAATATTGTTATCTATTCAATTAAAGCCAGATTGAGGAATAGAAAGCCGCTTTTTGTTAGGCAAATTATGGAGTATGGAGCTGTGGGATTGGCGTATCACGGGTGGGGGAACTTCGTAGTTCTATAATTGAGGCAGGCGAAACGGTCAACTTAATTCTCATTGGATTCAATTCACCAGATCACCAGACAGAAGGAGCAGATTTGGTGCTTTGTTTGCATAGGTGTAGTATTTAACTATTTATGTACATAAGAATACCCATTTCTATGTCACATACAGTGCAGAGTCAATCATTTTTATTTTATGTTACTAATCCTACTATAATTCACTATAAACACATACGTATACCAAATTGTACCACTAACTACTCCCTAACGTAGTGTATTTTAATTTGCATTTCGCGTATCTAAGTCACTAGCCAAGGAACCCGTAATCCATTTCGCCATTTATATCGTTGGAGTGTATGTATTTTAAGTATTTTCATTTTGAAACCTTATGTATCACTAGTAGGAGAAATACAGCAATTAACCAATAGACTTTATGTATTAAAAATGCATTCAATTAATCTATTCTTCCAAATAGTGAAAATTTTGAGGTTTTATTGATGACCAA
This sequence comes from Tomocerus mixtus, assembly GCA_034694165.1. Classification (NCBI taxonomy): domain Eukaryota; kingdom Metazoa; phylum Arthropoda; class Collembola; order Entomobryomorpha; family Tomoceridae; genus Tomocerus; species Tomocerus mixtus. The sequence continues at coordinate 32,656 of JAQFYC010000478.1, forward strand.
GTAAATAATTGTATATTTTATCGAACTTAAAGAACTAGTTTCACATTTTATAGTTTAATATTAATATTGTGTAATAAATTGATACAATGGACATTGTTTGTATTTGGCTTGGGAGGGACTTGGTTAACTAATAATATTTTTTATTGAAATATGTGTAGTATATGATCATATATGAATAAAATTGCTTCCTGGCCTGACCTGTAGACCTGTATTTAAAATTAGATATCTGTTTCGAGTAATAAAATGTTCAGTTTAGTTTGTCGTACACTAATTAAGTAGTTCAAAAGTAGTTCTATGTATTTATGTTACATGTTATATGGATATACATACAGCATACATGATAACTTTCCTAACTATATGCAATAGGTAACATAATAGTAAATGTGTATATAAAATGGACTAGGTCAAGTATTTAAATGGGATTGACATTGTAAAGGTAGCGTAGAAGAGTAGCATGGTGCTGGATTTGCTAGTTGAGAGCACAATTTCATTGAGTGAATGGTAAAAGGACCCGGAGAGAACAACAGGAGCTTTTCCACTTTCTGTTCACCGTACGCAATGCAATCCACACAAATTAATCTCTGCATTGTTAGAATTTGTGAGGGGCTACAGATACTACATCCGAGCGAGCAAGGCTGTAGTGAATATACTCAAAGCCAATGAATAGTGACATTGAAATTGCCCTTTGGAATTTTCCACGTCAATTCTCAATTTTAAAAGTTCGAATTTTTTTCTCTTATCTATAGTTGCTGTTGGTGTCTGATCGTGAGCATAATGATGTAAGTATAGAAATAAGTATAACGTAGCAGGTACCCTGACCATATTATGTAACTATCACCTATACCCATGCCCTCAAAATGTTAAGTAACATAAATCCTGCACTAAAATTTATCTGGAAACGAACATACGCACAATTGAATAATTGTCACTCTACTATCACATACACGACATTCAATATTGATATTGATTTTCTATTATGCATTTAAAAATAATTGGGATAGCTAAATAGAGCTTAGTCCTGGAAATATATATTACAGTTGATATATTATAGCTTTTAGCTTTTATTCTACTTTTATTCAGTAATATACTTACATTTCGGAAAGTAAGACATGCAGTTGGATTTTATATACTTGCGTATAACTTTATGACATTTAAGTCACGACTAAAATTATAATTATGAAATATTATGTCAGAGTTATAATTCATGCAAAAAATTGAATTAGTCTCCATATTTAAAGTAAAACTAATTATAAATTATTATTACTCTGTATTTTATGAAAAAGTAGAATTTTATAAGAACTGTTACTGCTTCACTTGCATCATATCACCAACGATATTTGTACTTTCTCTCCTTCATATTGTAGAATAACTTAATATTTTCCCCCGGTCTCTCCTTGTCCAGTTTTGGTGGCACGGATCACGGAGCTAACAATATTATAATATTTCTCTGGCCCTTTCTTTCAGCTCAGTTGAAAAGGGTTAACAGTAACGGTTCCGTTATGCATGTCCATGATTTTTGTCCGAGAGCTCCTTCTGTTTATTACCATCATAATGCCCGTAGTTGGACTATTCACTGAAAATACAAAGATATTACTGTGTATTATATCTGTAGGTATGTCTTAATGCAGTTCTGAACCATAGTACATAGGTAATATCGTATAGTAATAGCAATACAAATACTATAAGTGTAAAAGTGTAACCAGAAGGATGTCTGATCGGTTGAGTCGACGTCGACATGGCCTGTTATGTATGGTTTGACTGATTGTGAGTGAATTGCATGATTCGGCTTAACTTAAAGTAACATTGCATTGATTTCGTTTGGTTGAAAAAGAGAAATTCTATATACTATAATATACATAAAGTAATAGTAAATAGTTATGTTATGTTACGTATACGTACATCACTTGAACACAATTTCTCTTGTACATAAATTCATATAGTAGGTACTTGTACATTGACTACAGTACAGTAGTGCATGTAGTGCATGTATTTTCTATCACTTCATACTCCATGTGTTTAGTGGGTTCCGTTGTCGTTGTCCTCGTGTCATACTCTCGCTAGAAAGTATACATATACATTAGCAAATAGAATATCTGTATACATAATGCCACTACACACACATTGTACGTACATATGTCCCAGTACACAGTCCAATGCGTTCTGTATGTCTATGTCATGTAGAGCAAGTCTCCTAGATTGCATTGTCCCTAGTCCGTCGTCACTATGTTCACAATGTACGAGGAAATGTTTGAATCAAAGTTGTCCTCCAGTTTTCTGTTCAGTTCTCTATTTGTAGTTCAGCAGACTTTCAGTTCGGTTAAGTTCAGTACAGTGTGAATGCCGAATGTATGCAATAATGCAATGCACTGCACACTACATAATATAGAATCTATAATATATATCTATTGGATAAAATATATCAGAATATCAGTACGTTCCTCTCGTGTCGACATTACATATACCCATACTAATACTAACTGTACTGTATGTACTGTACTCCACATACTTGCAAGGAGACGTTTTCACTCGCCACAATTTTACATGCGGTATTCCAGTATTTCTGTAAGCTTTTCAATGTTATACATACATATATCTTTTGTAAGAGTTTAATATTATATTATATAATATAATATATGTTTGTATAATATGTACATATGTAACGTAGTCGTAGTAGTAGTACAAGGAAGAGTAAGTACAGTACAGTAAGGAAGGAAGGAAAGGAGGAAAAAGGAGCACGAGCAGCAGAGAGCACCCTTATGGGGATAACAGCTTCAGCTCTTGCATTATGGATCAGGTCACTCGAGTGTGAAATCGCAGACTTGCCTTCCCGGGGACGAAACCAGAGCAAAACCAAACCATGCAATGCAATGCCATCAGAAAGAAGACTTTCTACTTACCACTTACTAAACCAAAGCAAAACCAACTTGCTCTCCTCTACTATCAATGTATGAATGTATGTATTAGAAAATACTAGAAATAACTATTAGTCAGGAACGTTGTATATAGGCATTTCGGAAGGACACTTTATTTTATACTCACATCACATCACATCACCACTGCACTATTCAAAATTCAAATTATATTATATAAACTTACTAACTTACTGCTGTACTACTACTACAATCCTGCTACGTAATTCTTTACTCTATCTGTAGTAGTAGTAGTCAAGTGAATAAATACATTGCATTGCTTATGGAATCTATTCAAATACAAATATATTTGTATAATGGGGATATCTATAAGCAGTGGGTACCTATTAACTTTAAAATATTACTAAATACTATTACGACATATATAGTATATTGCGATATACGCAATATAGAATATATATTTGGTAGCAGTAGAACTTAGATAGAAAGGCAATACATTTTTTATGAATACTAACTACCAGAATGACGGTTTAACTAACGAAGCGTCCACAAATGAATTGACTTGTAGTACTTTGTGCACAAATACAATAGAAACCAATTCATTATATTTTTAGAATATATTTAGAATTAAAACGTGCTCAAACAAATTAATAGTATCCTGTACAAATAACTTTCTGAGAACAATATTACATTTCTTTAAACGGTTTAGCATGTAGAACTTACGGGGTTTGAACACTTCTTTGTTGCAGCTCGAGCTACAGTAAAAAAATATTAGATTAAATATATTAACTAATTTAATAAAAGCAAAAAAAAAATTTCACTCATATACATATCGTAGAATATATTGTAGTGCTACATTTTATTTAGATATTGGGCCAACGGTACTCAATATGACCACCTTAACAAAATCTCATCATCCTTTAAATCGTGCAAATATAAACTGTCAATAGTTTGCACTAAGATGGGCAAATAACATTGTGCATGCACATTTGTTCTTCATTTTCTCTTCTAATTATACCATAAGTAGCGTAAATGTGTAAATATTCTTCAATCATGCAAATGCCATTCAAAATGGAAAACATTTAATAGATTAGAATCGGATGCATTTGTATGATTTATTCATTACTTACGTGTTGAGTACGAATAGAAGGGTAAACGAGGAATCACATCTTACACTTAATAATGTACTTGTTCGATATTCATTCATTCTCTATTCACAAGGAAATGGTAGATATTTAGGAATTGTAATATGAGTCTGATTGATAGATTGGTATTTCAGATAATAAAGTAATGACAAGCGGGACCATCGCGATAAGAAAGCACTGATTGTGGAAGGGTGTTGGTCCAAAGCAGATAAAAATCATTCGATAAACTTTATATTCAGAGATGAAATGAATGAGCGGATCCGTTCCATGCATGAAAGCAGTTCTACAGAAATGCAATTTCAATACAGTGAAATGCTTCTCCTTCCATATCAAAATATCATCCAGTTTTCTACAACAAGCATCGAAGCATCAAAGCAGGTTTCTTTTCGCTTTAGTAATTTCTAACTCCTATTACTACTATACTTACTTTCTCCATCCTTAGTGACAGAACAGATGAGTCTTCAGTGTCTCTTTAAACGGATAGACTAAAAAGATTAATTTAGAATTACCTATTTAATACGACTTATATTTAAATGATCATCAAAACAAAGGAATGTATCATTTAAAAAAAGTAAAAATCATTATTTATTTGCGTCATTAAAACAAAGAAAATTGTCTTTCAAAGCGGATATTAGAACAAAATGAATTAGCAGTAGTGTGGAGGCAGTAATCAGTCAAACTTAATCTTAAATAAATCATAAATAGTGTGTACTTTAGTCCAAAATCAAAGCTTTGGTGGCGCCCCTGGGCCTACCGCGTTGCCAGGCATTCATACCAGCCAGAGTTGTGGTGAATCCAAGTTTCCGGATTGGAAATCGAACTCCATTTTTAGCCATAACTTGCATGAAGAGTCGAATAATTCCTCGGAGATGCAAAGTTGTAGTTTACAAATGTCATCGTCTATAGCCTTCTTGTACAACCAACCAATGCACGCTTTGAAAGATAATTGTCGTTATTTTAATGACGCAAATAAATAATGATTTTTACTTAGTTTAAATGATACTATTCCTTTGTTTTGATGATTTTTGGGGTAATGATAATGTACCTTTTTCTAATGGCCGGAAAAAATGAACTGCTAGATTACTTTGTTTTACTCATGGATTAAATGGTAGCCATTTAATACCTGGAACTGCTTTTATCTTTTTTTTTATTAATTTGTAAGAGTGGAATTAGTTAATTAAAATATTTTTTCCTTGCGCATTTTTGTAACAAAATGCAGTTCGAATGATATTTGTGCTTCCTTTCAATGCATGCGTACAATGAATGTACAATAGGACAATTTGCATTCGATTCAAATCATATATTGCAATTTACTAAACGTGTTAAATTAACATTTTTTGTTTACTTGCTACATGTACAGATATTAAATATTCCAAGTAATCTATTTTAACATTATATTTGTTGTTTTTCCAGAGAGCTTATCTATTTCAATATTCTACCTAAATATTTTAGTTCAACTACTCAGTAATGAAAGATGAACATTTCCAGTAGTAGCCTACACTTCGAAACTTAGGGCGTTTAATCCAGACGCATAAATATGGTTTCAGAAAATTAATTGACTTCAGGACAGTATTCGTTTGCAATTTCATCATGTAGAGGCTCTTGACTTGATTCAATTATTACCAATTCGTTTAAAGTGCTTTTAAATTCCTATCAAATGTGCAAAATGGTAGGTATCATATAAAAATGGTAGATAGCATATAAAAATGAGGGAATGTGTTCCGAAAAAGCGATCTACCGAACTGTTTTGGTGCCTATGTGAGTTATATTACATAAAGGAGGCATTAAATTAGCACTCCAATAAGTCCCAACTGTATAATGTGGTTCTGTAGGTATAAAAGTGCAATAATATTTTATATACTTATTTGCATATACTTTCTGAAACTGGATGTTGTCTTTTAGGAAAATGTATATGTAATCTGAAATTATACATTGCATAGTAAATATATTTATAAGTATATAGCTATTAGTTTTAGATGCACTTTTGTTCAAATGTAGTTTGTGAGTACTTACACCACTGGTTATATTGTTCTATTAATCAGCGAGAAATAATCACAAATCGACTCGCATGTCAGCAGGGAGTCGGACTCTTTTCAGGCCAGTAACAGTCGATTAGAGTTGAGCTGATTGTGAGGACTTTTGTTCTTTTGGGGACTTTTCCCTTCGCCTTCCCTATAATATTTCCCCACTACTATTATAACACATTATTTAGGCATGCACCTACTTCATACACACATAAAGCAGCCAGAGCCGTGTGTACGGAGGGATAATATATACCATTCAGTCAAATATATTAGCTACTACATAAATAAACGTAAGTTAAGTATGCATTTACATAGAAAGTGAAATGAGGAGTTCATCGACAAGCCTATAAACCAGTCAGTCTCATTTGAAACAACACAAAAGTTAGCTGAATGACAAGCGTGTCTCAAACCTAAGCTACATTCATAAAAACATTTATAAAGGGAATAAAGTAGACTAAAAAGGTTAAGTACGATGGCCATGCAGTGTAAACTATTACCAAGAATTAGTATTGACGCATGGGATATTTTTTGTGCTCACTACTGCCGCCAAAACGTACATTTAATAGTACGTGTGGGATGAAATAATATTTTTTGAGTGCGTTTGCTTTACTTTGAGCCAAAGTGTCTGTAAAAACTCGCAATTCCAATCAACTTTCGGAGTTGAAAACAAAGAGCAAATAGACAGACAACAAGAAAGTGATTTGATGTGATGTGATGATGATGTTTTGATGATGACTCTATTTTCTTGTCATCCTTCTATCTAGTATATACATACATATATTTATGTCATAGGCACACATTATCAAAGAGCACAGAAAACAAAAAATATAACCAAGGCTTTTCGTTGGTTAAAATATTTAAAATAAATGTCAGTACTAATTGCAATCTTCTAATTGTAAGATTTTTCAAAACATTTATTTATGCTCTTTAGACAGACGAAAATAAATAAGATTACATTTGTTACAAAATACTTATTCTCGATTAATACTGCGGATTTCATCATCTTAGTATTTAAGGATTAGATTTTATTATGCAAAAATTGAGTGTCAAAAGTGAAAAATCACAGTATCTGATGGTGGTACTGTGGGCCTACGACACAATATAATATCCTTTACGACTATATAATACAGATGTATATGCGGATTCAATATTGGAACATTTTAAGTATTGTTTTGAACAATGCAACAACAGGGAACCTTTGAGTTCTCTTGAGTTCCAATAATATTTTTGTTCCTACGTATTATATAAGTTAGAGTTGGAGTCTAGTTCGTGAATGTATTGAGCTCTTGCTTAGAGAATGAATGAATATCTCGAAAAGTCGTCCTAAAAACTCATATGAGTAACAGTGCCTAGCCAAAGAGACGAGATTGCATTTGAGTTGAGGATATCAGATCAGATATTGGCGAGGAGTGAAACAAAAAAGTGCCATTTCTACTATATTTCTAATAATCTCTGAGTAGAAAATTCGAATTTTTTCCTACTGCGGCTTGGCGTCCTCTCTTCTCAATGTCACCATCCCGAAAGAAAGGCTAATGGTCCTGCCATTCTTCCCCGTCTCGGTTTCACTAGACACTTTTCTAATCCTCCCTCGCCAACCAAACAAAATCAAACCAACCGAGGAAATGTCCTTCCTTTCCTCCTTTACACTTTCACACTCCTACATTTACTACGGAGAAACCGTAAAACACATGTAAGTATAGACTTAACCAAAATTCGACACAAATCTACACTAAATACAGTAGTGTATCGATATAACCTATACCATATATCCACTACAGATATGTACGGATACCTAGTACAATATATTTTTACCAGATATAGTACAACCCTTTTTCATCACATATTTAACATTACTATTTAGCCATACAGCGTAGAATGTTACTTATTAGAATTTAGTAAATATCTACAATAGTAATCTACACAGTACACAATTTGCGGTAGCACCACATTATGTCATGTCTAGGTTTATTCATTGGAATGCATAATTAGAAAATGTGAAATAGTAATCAAAATTCACTGGCAGGCTAATGCATAATCAAATCACGAAAATTAATCCCATTTTCATTAATACTTGGAATACCGATGAGCCAAGCTGGTAATCCGTTTGTATACACAATACACAATGTGTATCCAGTATCTGCATATTAAATTAACTCTCCGGCCAAAATATTTTATTTACAAAAATTTAATGGTTATTCATGGACTGATACATACAGATAACTGTTCCTACATTTATTTATTAAACTACCAAATAAACACAATAATTGGTAAATATAAAAGTTAATAAAAGTGAGTAGGAACAAAAGCTACGACTAATAATGCAAGTGAAACCTTTGTTTACTGAAAAAGTGTTCAGTAAATACTTATGTTATGTTGCAAAAGTTCTTGTATACACTTGAGATAACAGGCAAAGGTTATTAAAACCCTTTCAAGAGTTTCAACTCGGAGAGAGTGTGTTTCATCTCAAACTCAACAGCTTCTCACTCTGCAAACCCACACTTGTCAACATAGATATCAGTTAAATCATGTAGCCATGTCTGTTGCAACAAAACTAATTTATTCAAAATGCTCTTATGTACTTTTGAAGGTTGTAAGAAGAAAAAATTGTCCGTTAGATTTACTCAAGGAAACTGAATCGCATGTGTACGTGTAGGTGTATTCATTCATTGTGGCCATAGAGAAATACTTACAGTAAGAGCCTGTCTAATTACATATGTATAGACGTTTATACAACTTTAATAATATTATGTCATATTGCGCATTAAAATAATTTGATGTTAATGCAGAGTCAGCAGTAAATTCATATTTTCAATAAACATGTACATGTTGTCGATTTTGCCCAGTCAATTTAAAAATTGTCATATACATGAAAAGTATTTGGAAAATGTTAAGTGAAACCAATTAAACAGGTTTCCGATCAATTTTGATTCCCAGAATCCGAAACAGTGCATTTGAATACCTTCTTAACTATTTAGTATTTGTATAATAATTGCCAAATAGTCACTTTTGAATAAAATCACCAATATTTTCTAAAATATTAAGAAATAGGCATTGATAAATATTTTTCCGGATTTTGTGTGTCAAAATTGATCGAAATACATATTGTTTAGTTGTTTAAATTAAAATTTTCCAAAAACTTTAAATGTATTTTGAAAAATTTGATATCTAAATTGCCTAGGCAGTATCGATATTGCCTGTTTTACTTCGACAACAAAATACACACATAGTGCTCAGGCAGAAAAAGAGTGCATACAAATTCTATCAATCTTTATATGCATACGAAGGCCAGTTATATATCTATATATTTTATATATCAGTTGCTATATTCATTTTTCGGATGTAAATTCAAAGGGTTTTCTAGGTAGTCGAATAAAAAATCAAAGCTGGAGTTTGTGAGAGATGAGTTCTTGTGTTGGTTTCTATATACAAGAGAAAAGAGCACAGCTACATATTATAGTGCATAAAGGATATGGGAAAGAGTGAAATCCTATTTGAGATGATATGGAATGTATGAATACCTACGTAGTTGTATTTAGAATCTCTTTCTCTTAACCTAACCTATAAAGTATAAAGTAGCTACTATAGATGAGATTGTAGGGGAAAATGTGTACTTGTATAATGTACTTACATTGCATGATGTACATACATGACTTTTGTTTAACGCCAAAGACATTGCGGGACTGAGATTTGGATTAGGTAGACACATCGAGACAGTTCAGGCAGAGGATACACAGTAGTAGTACACAGTAGTAGGATTATGTAGTAATGGTTGTAAGTAGAATCAGTATTTTAGGTAGTACTACTATGTAGGTACTATGTAAATGGTAAAGGGAGAGTCTCGCAAAGGAAAGTAAGTAAAGTTGAGTGAGAGAGAGTGAGACTGGCTGGAATGCGAAAAGTTGACAAGGCGTTATGCCATTCTTTTGGCATCTTCATCGATCTTGCTCTCCCCGCAACGTGGATTTTCTGTCGTCTCACAATATGATCTGACAGCGGAAGAAACCAACGCGCCTTTCAACACACAAATAATCTGATGACTTGTTGTAATAGTCTCGTAGTTGCACTTGTATCCTCTATTTCCAGTTTTTCTAATAAAATCCCTTTCTCTCCTCCGTCTTCCTCCCTTTTACTTATTACTTACTTACTTGCTTACTTACTTACTTACGGACAAACTCACTTTACTTAAGGAACTAATATTGTAAGTGGTAATACAAATAGTGATGGCAGCACGATTAGGATTAGCACTACAAATACAAATACTATAATGCTACAGTTATACAGAGTACAGTACACCTATGTACATAAAATGTATTATTTTGTCATAATACTTCTCCTGTCCCTTACAAAGATACATAAATATAACATTGTAGATATAAAGGACGGAGTACAGATACATAGAGAGGGAATCCTGAGCCAGGGAACGTGGAGGAGATAGGAGAAAACAAAAGTCATTCGGATTTGACGTGACATTGTTGTGTCATCAGAAGACGAGACGAACGTCACACCAGAATACTTACACAGAATCCCAGAAAACCTCCGACCTACGAACTACGAACTATCTATCTATGTACATACTTATTTACTAATAATAATACGACAGATACAAAACATAACAAACTCAGGCAGCCTTAGAACTTAGAGCTTAGCTGACACAACACAACAACCCAGAGCCAACGAGAAGCAAAACAAAACTCATCCATTCGGTAAAATGAGACGAATCGCTCACACAAATATGACATCAGAAAAAGAGATTCCAAAACACATTACACAATACTAATAGTCATGTCGTCGTAGTTAGAAAATGTATTTGCTTGTGCATTTATATGCTATAGCCCTGTACATATATTAAATCTATATTATCATCTCTTTCTACATACACATATTATTGCTACATCATAATATCTACAAGAATTCCTTTGACAGTATCTATGTTATGTACAGTATGTATACTATTTTAGTTACTAAAAATATATTACGTAGTAAGTTGTAAATAAAAAGCCGACTACCTACAACCTACAGCAGAACATACCCATGAAAAACAACCAGCTATATGTAATACTATGTAATACTAGTTACAGTATAGTAGTACTAATACCAGGAGAATATAAGTAGATTGACGATGAGCTAGAAAATGGAGCTCTTTTATCCCCGTGCCCTTTTTGTTTATTTTCTATTCCACTTTTTGATCTTTCAAACATCCTATGTGCTAAAATAGTGTTTTTCTCTATCAGCCTTATTCTGTTTAAGGATACATAGTATGGAGAATTGGGAATAGCATCTAACGTCTAAATATGTACATCTATATTTAAATGCAAATCAATGCAATGCAAATGGTAGGGGATGAATAATGAAGCCTATGTTGGAATTAATACATACATAGAGGTATTTAATAGTATGGCAAGGCAATGGTTGGGTTTCAATTCAAAGGTACATATTATACCCTTTGTTAAATATTAATTACCTACTTATTAGTACTTGTTAATTGCCTTCTTGTTTGAAAGAAAAGAAGAACTCCTTTAGAAGGTGCTTTAGAAGAGAAAATATATATTCTTAATCCATAAAAATACAAAGGGATAATGGACTATTGAGATGAGATAACAAAACAGAACTGGTGACACATTTGAGTGAACCTTGTACACTTGTGTTGAAGGAACGTAGATAAATATAATATCATTGTGAATGAATGAATGGTAACAATAAGAAAAATTTCAGTTCAGAGTTCAAAAGAAAACTTAAGTGTTGAAAGGGAAAAGGAGAAAGAAAGGAGGGATGAGCTGGATGTGAAATTCCGAGTTTTTTTTAGCTCACGTCTCTCTTTTCTCTTTTGGATAAAGTCGTTTTGTTCGTCTTCGGCTTTTAGTAAAAAGATTGTGAATGCAATACAAGAAAATTGTTTTCATCACTAGAAATTGCTTTCGCTTATGCCAGAAGGAGTATTACTGAATACAGATAGAGAAGGAAACTTCTGTGCGTTCATAAGTAAAGTATAACTCTAATAGTAAGTATTTAGTTGCATGCTATTTTCATCCATTCACTACAATTTGGCTAAGGAACTCCATACACATAATTCACAAATACTTACTACAGTTTTAGATTTGTTATTAATACATACATATACGTACATAAATACTTTACGGGACTATTTATTCTTCATTTTCTTTGTAAAACCTACAGTGTAAAACCTCCCATTCCCTCCTTTTAAATATATTCTTATTAGTGTCTCCTTTGAAGTGAGCTATGTTGATAAAGAAGTGTAAAGTGGTCACCTGTAAATAATGTCTTATTGTAGCATAAATAATAGAATTAGAACGGTTTTTGTGATTAGAAGTCTTATTTACTAAACAATGGTGTCAGAATCTTTTACGTTTAAGTCCATAATTCCACAATCTGAGCTTCGTTCAGATACAAATAATGTAGCAAAGCCATTTCCTATATGCGGAATGTGTATAGACATATAGGTAAATACTATTGTGCCTTGCCTTAGCAGAAGATATCACAACATGTACCTAGTATGTATGGGATTTCTACATTATTATTGACTGTACGTAAAATATAAAGCAAAAGACGAAGTACACAATAATGCAGATAAGTAGTCATATCAAAGATGCATTTCCTTTAGGTTTACTTGGGAAACTTGAACAAAACTCACAATCAGAGTTGGATTTCGTTGATTCTGCCGTTCCGGTGGAGAATGAAGAGTTGTTACTGAATGCAAGTGACAGTGCCACATTTTAGGAAGAGACTCCCGCTCTGTTCTATTTTACTCGGAGGATAATTTAGAGTTGCATGCTAATGACGTCTCAAAAGACTTGCACTACTCCACACAGACTTTTAGCAAGTATCTCCTATATTCTCAATGTTTAGCTATTTAAAATCACATACATCCATAATGCATACTTCATACTACTTTACAGTATAGGTGATTGTAAAAGAAACCAGCATACATTATACATTAGAAAACAATATGCACCAGCCATTCTCATCCCATGTAAGATTACTTCTTGAAAGCAAATACATTACCTTACCCCACCACTAACACCACAGCCACACCAGTATAAGTAGCAGCCAATACAAACTACACACACACTAACCAACAACGTGGCGAATTTGGCATCAATAAGTAATCTTACATAATTATGGACTGAGAATGGTTGACATGCACTGTACTTGCATTCCATTATTTCCAGCCTCTATATTTACATTAAATGTTCTCTCACTTACTTAATTATGTATTGTTTAACTACTGTTAATGTGGCACGCGCACTAGAATTCCCATTCCCAATAAGTAAACAATTATCTTTAGGAATTTTTATTATAAACATTTCAATTGTTAATAACATAGAATCGATTGTCGTACTTATTTATTTAATAATCCAATAAAATACTTAACCTTCTAATTTCTAAAGACGTCAAAGGATTTAGTTCAGTCTTTTTCTATATTTTATGAGCACTCATATTACTTAAATATCTCGTGGGGTATAGGTAAATGCCTTAAAGATACAAAGAGAATTAACATTCGTACTTAATTGTACTTAATGCATACTGTATTTTTCTAATTAATTGCAGGTGTCGTCTATCAACCGAGTGCTTCGTAACTTAGCTAATCATAAGGACCCGACGGAAGGGCTGACTGGGGTGTCCCCCGACCAAGACCAAATTGATCACGACAAACTTCGTCTTCTCGGCCCGCATCAAAACTGGTCACGAAGTCAATGGTATTCTTGTAACAATTATTCTGTGGCCCCTGGAGGTATGCGAAGTCCTGATGATAGCAACGGCTGCGTCACATCTTCATCGCCCATTGAGCCCTACTCAATAAAAAAAGGTAAACAAACAAATCTATTTAAGTAAATACATTATTGAATGCATCTTCTGTATGTAAGTATGTACAATATGTATATGTGTGCAAAGGAGTACAGAGATAAGTTATGTGAATGTGGCCAACAACAATGTACTTGCGTTCTATAAATATTTACCAATCCTTTTCTCCATCGTGTGTCGAAAGAAAAGAACCGTACCACTTTCTTCTTGTCTAATATTAATATCAAACACTGGTAACCCGTAAAACAAATATTTTTGTTCTACAGTGCATTTATAGTAGCTTATATAAACACGTATCGTAAATCTTATGTTTTTTCCTAGCAATTAGGTGTATTACTACTTATTTATTCATAGTAGATAGTACAAATACATTTATCAGTAATTATGTTAGATAAGTATGCCTTCTTTAAAAAATGTGCTTAGATGGGCCCCAGAAGCAAAGAAAGCTTACTAGTTACTACATTTGAGTCTTATTATTTTACTCATGCAATAATAGTTGGCGCAAAAGAAATATGCCGTAGGTCATTTAAAGTTGATGTACTAAATATGTAGGGAGTTGTACGGGAATTGCATCCTAGTGGAATCTTCCTCATCCTCCCAAAGTCAAATTTAACCCCAGAATTCAGCTCAAAAGCATTACTAAGCATACTACTGTACTATATGTACCTAGGCTGATGTGCGGAAGTGTGTCCAGGCTACGCAACGCGTTCATATTGTTGTTTCCGTCAAAAAGACCGCTTTCATAATTGCTTTCCGCTCGGATCTAACCTTCAACGCAATACTTTTCTCTGTAGTAAACTGGGCCGTGTAAGTAGACTTTCCTTACAAACAACTATAACAATGCAGAGATAGAGTTCAGTTTACTATAATGTCAGCTTGACACAAATACATGTGGTATCATTACTCTGTATTTACTCTATTGATACTATTACCATTGTATATTGTATCTAATACTATGTAATACATGTATTCGGGTTGCAAGACTTCCCCGTCTAGAATCATGTTAAGTAAACTATTCCGCAAATGAATACAAGAAAGTAGGTGCTCTAATTTTCCTTTGTTTGCTATATGCGCTATGTGGTGCTGAAATGTGAAATAGAACAATAGAACAATACATTGGTAAATTTTATTTCTACTATATGTGGCGGAATATAATTTTTCATAAGCTACAGTATTAATGGGAATAGTAATATCTGTATTGCATATATGTACATATTATTCATAATGCAAGTTAGATTTTTAATGGCTTATTGTTTAAAGAGACCTGAAAAATAATTACTTATCTCAACTATTTATTGTTACTTAATCTTTTTAGGGATTTACTCAGAATATATGAAATGGCTTGCAATTAGTGGCCCCTATAAATAAACTGACTTAACCTAGAATTTTCTACTTACTTTGCCTCGAATGTACTTATGTACCTCTGAAAAAACTGAACTAAATACCTCTGAGGTCTGAGTCACCTATAAAAGCATTTAGTTAACCTGCAATTTTACTCAAAAAATCCCGTAGAAAAACTGTACTGCCTATGGAAATACTATATTGTCCTACTTTAAAACTAATTTGCCTAAAGTTAATTAGAGATTTTAAGATTTAAAGTAAGACAATATAGTATTTCCATAGGTAGTATAGTTTTTCTACAGACTTTTTGTAGTAAAATTGTAGGTTAAGTAAGTACTTTTATAGGTGACTCAGACTTCAGAGGTAGTTCAGTTTTTTCATAGGTACATAAGTACATTCGAGGCACAGTAAGTAGAAAATTCTAGGTTAAGTTGACTGACCAGTTTATTTATAGGTGCCAGTAAATATAAGCCATATGAAATTACGTTTCCTCAGAAATGGGGATCACCTCAATAAATTGTTATTTTCCCTAAATTTTTATTTAAAAATCCTAAAAAATAATTATGTTATCCTCCATAAAATAGAAAATAAACCCAATGTTCACAGTATATAGATTAATAGTTAAGCCAAACTAACATGTCTTGTAACTTGTACCTAATACTAATACCTATATCAAAAAAGTGAAACTATTCAAATATACAAATATAAATATTGTATAACTTATGTGTATATGTATTACAATAGGTATATTGACATGCCGTTAGAAAATCCCTAAGTAGATAATAGACGTAGACGGAGACTGAAGTAAAGCCGAGCAGCTTGTACGTAATGTAATGCACATGTGTTCGGTTTTTCTAGCTTCACTCTTTCTTTTACTTGTGCATTTTATGAGTTTTTTACAGATTGAGTAAACGACTGATCTATTTATTTCAAAGGGGAATACGTAAGTATGTGAATAATATGAAAAACGAATGGGAAAGCGAAGTAAACCAAAGAAACGCCTTTCTTCCCATTTTTATTCGGGCTTTCCCTGTTTGTTTCTCATCCACTCTACTCTCTTTCTCCAAACGGTTTCCTTTCCCTGAAATAGTTTACAATGTTTATACAAACTAATATTATGCAATACATAGCTGGAACTCCTTGAACAACAGGGAAACTTGCAAAGAAATCTTAATTTCAAAGTGAACTTGTGTTTCCCGTTAGGAGAGTCAGGGTAGAACTTTTGTTTGTGAAAATGTAAATGGAATGGAGGAGTAATCGGAAAATTATGTAATTTCTAAATACATAACACCTTTAGTATGCATTTGCCAAAGTTTTACAGCTGTTCTATGTCCATGCCTGCCTAGGTAGGCAATAAGTATTATTGCCACCTTTCCACCATTTACCTAAATGTGATGTTAAACAATTTTGACAGATTTTCCAGTTAATATCAAGTACTGTCCATAAATGCGGACAAATATTTGAGACGGGTGCATATTTCAATAATAATAATTGGAGCGAGTAGTTTTAAAATTACTTTAAATTACAAAATCTTGTAGAAAAGACTAAAATGTATAAAACAATAGAGGTACCTGGGCAAGCTATTTATTTTTGTTAAATGCAGTATAAAAATAATAATTAGCTACTAGTAATATTTGTTTTCCGAGTGTCATTGAATAATTTTGTGTGATCCCATGTACACAAATTGGTAGATGAAGTCATCACCCCGATCACATTTCTTGTCATTACAAATCCACCATGAAATAATGTAACTGCAACTGCAATTTATTTTATAGCCATTGCCTTTAGTACATATAAGCCCGCATACGCACACATAAAAGCTGAAAAGGGAAATGAAGGAAAAATGTATCCGATCCCTTTCCGATTCTCTTTGACTCTAACTAATCAATTCGCGAGCGTAAAGATGAACGTTTTCCATTTAAGCCGCTAAGCAGATTTGCCTAATGCGTGAAATCATTTTGCCATTAATCGTTTGAAAATTTATGTGTTTCAAAAAGTGGAGACCAGAACTAAATAATGTAGAGATACACAACACTTGCAGAATTGATGAGCCCTGAATCTCAAGCGAATAATTTATTTCCTATGAAAATCAAGGGAGACTCGCTATAGTTATGTAGTAGTGAATGAATTTTTAAACTTCACAAGTAATAATGGGTAGTTATTTAGTTAGCCCACACCACATATCTGTGCATACATGTTTTTTGACCTTGTACTAAGTTTTATGAGTAACTACGTTTTGTTTTTAGTTCTATACAACATAAGTAGTCAAACATAAAAATGGTTAAGTGTACACTTCAAGGTTTTAATGAATAATTGTCATTCTTTGTTGACAATTAGTAGATATTCTTACTTAATTGACAAAAATGAATATCTTTGTTCTAAATGAACTTAATTTAGAATACATAATTACAGTTCAACTTATTTTACAGCTAAATGTAGTCAAATGATCTTCAAAAAAAGAATCCTAATTATTCTATTAATAATTTATTAAGAAAGAGCAAAATTCTAATTCAATGGAGTATGAGAATAATAATCTTAACTTTAATAAGATTGTGCGTGAAATGTCAAAAAAATTAGATACACTATAATCAATAGACCTAAAGAGATCTGCTAATTGTGAATCGGTTCTGGTTGACATTCTCATTGCAAGTTGTGCTCGGTTTTATTTAACATAGGATTAACGCATTTTTTCTTTGAATTTCTAATGGGAACTTATTTCGGTTCGGTGTGGTGGGATTTCTGATTGGTTGTTCGTTGGTGGACAGTAGAGAGAAAGGATAGAGGACAGAACACGGATGACTGCCCGTTGCAAGGAAGGGTGACTTCCTATTGCGCTGGTTAGTTAAGGATTTTTTCTGCATTCATTTATTGTACGTGTCTGTCTTGCAATGACATAAGCAAAGTAATGGAACACGAACGAACCGTCGACTATAGAAATGCATCTATACTACAACCACGACAAGAATTGAACACGAGCAGTTTGTTAGAAGAACAAACTAAATAGCCGACAAAGCTGCAACCTTCAATATTGTTTGGCATACCCCTTTTTATTCACACTTTCTATTTACTTATCTGGTAGCCCTATACACACCCACTCTCAATCCAATCCCCTCTTTTATTACAACCAGTATTAGGTAGTAATCCACGCACAATGATATTTTCACTCTCGTGAAATGCATTATTGTTATGTAGTCCTTCACTCATTTCTAGCTGATTCTTGGACTGGCCTGGCCTGGCAGTTTTAAAGATTCTACTATCACTTTTAATTATGACCATCACTTAGGATATATTTTATGGTTGCATCAACCATCACATATACTATAGCAGTAGCATTATTTTAATATTATATCGAAATCATGTGTAGGTTAACAAAAAGTGTTAAAAATAATAGCTAAGCTAATTTAATATGTAAAATATTACGTATCAGTGACATTACCTGATTTTTGTGGACAAGATTACTCTTTACCTGTGTACTTTGACATGAGTTACATATTTAGCTATTCCTTTATCTAACAAAAAATAGCATACACTTTACACACTACTTTTACATTATACTGGAGAATGCAATTTACAATGCATTCTATCCAACGCTATAGTACAGTATTCCATACCTAACACATTTTTACCTATTTTAGCATTCTATAATTATATTTGTAGTTTATAAGTGTGTCCAGTTCTCTGGTCCAGGATCAACTGCCATCCTCGAGTAATTATTATCTTCATCATTGTAGTATGTAAAGAAGGGCATAGCAAGGGACTGTGGAACTGGGAATACACTATGTATAGGGTCTGCCAATGAACTCATTTGCATAATTATATAAATAAAGGATTATGTAAATGCAATAAGGAAGAACAAGGTTCATCTTAAAACTAGTGTAAAGCTACACTACACTATAAGTCCTTCACTTTGAACGAGACATTTCTTCTCCAGTAATTTTGAATGGAAAGTTAGTTTTCGGCATAATTAGCATACTAAAGTAAATTAAAAACACATTTAAATATCTGGATAGGGATCATGATATATGATAAGCTGTAATTCTTGAATGCTGAGGCAGGTAAAAATGTGTTAGATAGTAGGGAATACATAAATATGTGTGTCTCTTAATACAAATACATTATCTACTCTTACCGACTATACTTACACAAGTTGTGTGTCGTTGCAGTAATATAGCATTACAATACAAATCATTAATATGATATATCCCTATGTAGTATTAATACGACATCATACACGATACGGACACCCCAAGGCATTAAAATGCTACAATATTATTTGTGCTGGAACACAATTGGCAGATTAATAGCGGCACTGCACTAAATTCACTTAATCCTTCCCTTCCTCTAATTCTCCCATTCAACTTTCCGTCGGTCCATTTATTTCACTTGGTTTTACTTAAACTTGCACCAAATATAACGTTCCATATACCCGAAATCCTACTACATGCCCTTTAGTCACTAATTTAAATTATACCAGGAGTAAAGACGACACAACTGGCAAACTGTGCCACAGCGCTACATTCCACATTAATACAGTAAATAAAATAATATACCTTCCTTTGCAGTGTAGGTATAGATTTTAGTAAGTATATACCTAATTACCATCCATCCCTTCTTTCATGAGCTGTATATTATGTAATTTTTATGTACTTTGTCGTCTAACAGATACTTAGTTTTTTGAAATTCATTGTCTGGTGATTTGAAAACCTTAATCCGTACAAGTTTGGATTAATTCATTATGAAAATTGTTAGTTTTGATTTATCCTTACCGGTTTGATCAATCTAAACGGAATTAAAACACAAACGTGTACTTACATAGGCAGTATATATAAATAAGTAGAATCGATTCACCAAAAATCTACGAAAGTGTAGTATGGAGCAATATTAAAATTCAGCTTTCAAAGACAAAATACAAAGGAGTTGCGGTCCTAAAGGACGTTTTTACTTTACTTATGTTTATCCTTTCGATTATCATACTGAATACGAATGTCTGAAAGTGTCAGTCGCATTATTAAGAAGGTTTATGTTATTGCAGTTATTTCCTTTAGCGTTCAGTTCAATAGTAAATGACATTGATTTACTTGTGCATGTCTAGCCGTCTGCTACTTAAATCTATCCTGTATTATCTGCAATAGTAAGCTGTAGTATTCTACTACATAATACACTGACTGACAATATGTTCCAATGTTCCATACCGTTGTAATATCCCTTCTCGTCTCGTGTTTGTGTCAGTGTCACTGAAGGAAATAGTATAATGTACATAATAATCTTATCCGTGCATTACAATAGCTAAAGATTATTTGTACAAAGAGCGACCGCTTCTTTAACTCTCTGCCTGAGGACGACAAACATTCAAATTAGTTTTAGGTGCAGTTTAGAAATTAGGGATACAATAAGAAAATTGTCATTTTTGTTATGGTGGTTTGCACACTAGCTGTAGTTGTATATTATTTTCTCGAATTTTCAGAATGACCAGGTCAAGGTTTAAACGAGGAAATTTATATTATACATACATAATAATGTACGTCATCTGAAATTGGTCAAATTACAATTAACCGACCAACTGTCTTTAGTATTTATAAGATAGATAGGTGAACGGTGTTAATTTATGTATGAAAAATGTAAACTGATCAAAAATACACATGGAAATATAAATATATTAAAAATAAAGTACGTTCTAGTGTTATTCGGGAAACCGTACATATTATATCAAGTTGTGGGCTTTGTCACGGCAGTTAGCATCTAGTTTGTTCGGGAAGAATTTGTCCCAGCGGACAAGGCCCCTATAGGGATGGGAAATGCATTGTTGCTTCCGATTATACTCCATTCGCCTTTGTATGTTCAACTTTAGGCAAGAACCTCCTCAGAGACTACGTAAAAAACTTCCTAAATAACCAAAACACCCTCAAATTGAATCTGCGCTAATCTACCTATGAAATAAGTAAACCACGAAATCGTTTTACCGCATTTCGCAAAGGGAAACCCATCTTTCCTTATTTCAGAATTGTATTTTCTCATGAGACTAAGCAACTTAGCAATATATTCGTTTCTGTGTATGTATATTCTGTAATGCATGCTATTGCATAATATATCTCTCAACAATATATATATTCTTCACCTTTCATCAGTTCTGTAGATTAAGCATAGGTATTACAGAACCAAAAAATCGGTAAACAAGGCATGTACAGCAAAGTAATTTAATACATATTACGTGATAGTACTTGTGTTGCCAGTATTGCTATTAATACATTTAGTAAAAATTCACCCAGAATGCGGAGGCTAATCCATTAAAATGAGCCTCCAGGGCCTTCAGTAGTTATTTCACAGAACCAAGTATTAATAATAGAAATGCTTCCCTGAAAAGCAATTTTCTCAATAAAAATATGCTTTCAGAGATAAATACAGCACAAAGGAAATGTGTCTGCTATTTTGTTACATTCGTGATTGTAATTTAGAAGTATATTTACTAGAATTCACATCGTATACATATAATTTCTAAAATTACGTAACCTAAACATACAATAAATCCAATGATAATGGTTTAGCTAATATGCGCTTGGATAATTAAAAATGCTTTCTAGGTACATTGTTACAAACAAATTTTATTAAATGATATTAGATCCCACTCACGCTTAACACAATTTCCACAAGTCTCGCAACAAGAATCAGACAAAGTTTGACTACTTACACCAAAAAATTATTTATTTATTTAAAATGTTTCAAGGCTTGAAGGAAAACATTGCATATTACTACATATCTTTATCAATAATTATCTTACTAACCTACAATAATAAATGTTTCGTGAATTGTGTGGGTACTAAATACTTAGGAAAAAAGAGGTACCTGGTCCAAAATGCAAGAAAAAGTCATTTTTAATACTCTGGTTAGTATACATGGGATTTATACGAGCTTTTCTATTGAAAATTTGTACCCTGAAGGGTTAACGTTGAAATACCTAGAGCACCTTTAACTTTACATGAAAAAATACATTGTTATTTATTTTGTTCAGTTATGACTATCATCACTATCACATTAATAGGTTAAGAAGAGGGATAGCATTGTGGTGCCTATTGTTGTAACTGAATGGGATACTTTTTGATGATATAAATATATCACATTCCTTTTGTTGTCTCATGCCGCTGCCTTTGTCCGCACTACAGAAGGATGACATAATTTAGCCAGTTTTGGATAGATACAGTTCCCTACTTTGGTTATAAATGTAGACTAAGCAGAAATGAAATTTTGAGGGCTACTGCCCTGTCCTAATATATTTCATTGTTATCTAAATACAGATTTACATAAATACTACGGTAATATTCCTAAGGGTGGGTGGAAAGCGTTTCGGGGAAAAATTGCAGGTCACTGGAGCAAGTGGAATAAAAATGGTAGACATGTTAAGAATCTCCAGCTTTTTCTCTAGGGGTTATG